>JARHVA010004870.1:12500-57500 GCA_037957365.1 Torreya grandis | reverse complement strand
GAAAAAAAAAATCATCTTAGGATTAGGAATTGCATTATCATCTTGAAATTATTTTGAATTTATTTTGTATTCATTAAAATAAATTTAAAAAAATAAAATAAAAAATCCTTTAGGATTAAAATTAACTTTCGTACATAGTTTACTTGCTTGTTTAATTAGCTCATCTAGTTTAATTTAAGTAAAATTAACTAAACATAGTGAAAAAATGTTACAAAAAAAACACCAATTGAACTAAAATAACCATAAAACACACTTTAGATAAGGCCCAAAATGGATTTCATCACCTAGCAGATCACTTTACTCTTTCATAGTTATCATACTTGGAATTAATCACTGAGGGGATAACTAACTCGTCTCTCTAGTTGCATATAAACTCCGGATAAATGGTATAAAGACTAGTCACATGCACTAGCTATAGGATTATGATGTGAGGTGAGCAAACCACAAGAATAAATCCATGTACTTGATCTAATATAGACTTCTTTTTGAGCACCTAAATGTAACCTGAAACCAAACATAGATTGTTTTCTAAGATGTATTCAATCCAATTTCCTCTTCACATTTTTATAAGGAATAAGCCAAAAGAAAAATTTAAAATAATCCTAGGACTTAACATGGTCTTAGTGATTGAATTATTTGAATTGAATTTTTTTATTTCCCTTTGTTTTGAGATGTGAGAAGATATCATTCCTCTCCCATTTTCTCATATGGTTATTACTCACCAATAATGAAAGGGACATTGAGGAACAAAACTCACCACAAATTCAACAAATATCTTCAACCTATCCATCCATGAAACAAATTTTTGAACCTATGGACTCCCCTCACTCTATGAAAATTCCTATTTAGATAATCCTAAGAGATGTAGATTTGTCACTTTCCTAAACAACAATCATGCAGCCTTACAACATTACCTTAGAACTACATCTCACCAAATCCCATTTTGACCCCACCTATAGATACACCTTATGACATGCCTCTCAAACTAATTATGGGTACCTACACTACTATGGTTAGTAGTAAACATTTAGTTACCTAGGCCCTATCATCAACCAATAGTCCACTTAAGGCTACCACTCAAAATCAACCAACCCAAACTACCACTTCCAATATACTACCTACCAATCAATCCTTTGAAATAGGAGTGCTTACCTATATCACTACTCATCTCCCTCTAATTACCTCAAACACATAAAAATCTACTATAATTCAAAGCGTTATGGTTACCATGTTGTCCATGTTACCGCCAATTAGTACAAAGGTCACTACCCTTCCATCAGCCACTAACCCAACTACCACTCCTACCCAAAAATAAACCATTAGTTATCTCCATAACCCACAAGGTAATATGCCTATTACCTAACCATATACCTCTACCCAACCATGTACATTCATATATGTATTGTCTATCCAACCATTGACACACAAATACCAATATGTGGCAACCCCTCAACCTTCCACCCACTATCAACATGTTTCTCAACCACCACTATAATATGCATCCTATAACCTTATAGGTGCTCAAACCCAAATAATATTCATGAATATGATCATAGACAAGATTAATACCTTTGAATCATCAATCTCTAGAGACCATTATCTCTTGTTCTATGATCAAATTTGCAATGAGCCTAGTCACCCTTTGGTCCATGTCAGACCTTATCTGATCTAGTGGGAAATTCTAAAATTTAACAAGTTTAATAATAAGGAATACCCTCAATAACATATAATTGTATTTAGGCATTCATGCTACTTAATTTCCCATGATGACGCTCTTCTCTTATGTACTTTTTATATGTCATCATCTAGACCAACATTAGATTGGTATAGTGTCATACCCAAACATTACATCTTCTCCTTCAACCAACTATCCCAAAACTTCTTGGATCACTTTTTGATCAATATATCTAAGAAATTTTTCATTATTAACCTATAATCCATTTGTAAATTCAAGGATGAGTCCATTACCAATTTTATGGATCATTGGAGGAACCTAATTAGCCAACTTTCCTTTTCTTTTCCATAAATTGAAATGATAGATCTCTTTGCTTAGGCATGTGCCAAACATATCTCATCCACATTATATGTCAAAATATTCCAAACATTTGATGAATATTTTACCATGGCTCACAAAATATAGAACAAAGCCATTAATGAAGGAAATTTCAAGTTGAATAACAAGAACTTAACTTACAAGCCCAATGAGCCCTCTTCTTCCAAACCAAACCAATCCTAACACCCAAAATAAAGAAACTACCAATGAAATTATGCTCAAATCCACACCTCAACCATCTACGTACCAAAAAAACCGAAGGAACCAAACTTGGAGCAACCAAAAGTAATTAACTCTACTTGGGGAACCCTATGCTTCTATTTTGGAAAAATTATTAAAATCTAATATCATCCAGCTTCCACTAATTAAAGCACCCCAACATTATGATGCTTCTCACCCCATGCCACATTGGTATAATTATAATGACTATTTTACCTTTCACCAAGTCATAAGACATGATATCAATAGCTACAATACCTGCAAATAACTTATCTAATCTCTCATTGACAAGTGGGAGCTTAGATTGGATAACCTGAATGCACCACCCATACAAGCCCTTGACATATTTAGGAAACCATTTGAAAACAACACTCCCACAAAAATTAAGAGTAAAAATGTTGAATGCTCTCTTGAAACCCATACCATTAACATGGTTCTTGACACACTCACTGATAAAGAACCCATTCACCAATCTACCAATCCCCATCTCCTTATTGAAATAGTAGAATTACATTCTACCATTTTAGACATCTAAATAGAGGAAGTAACCATATCCAAATCTTTGAAAAATGTTACCACACCTATCTCCCCTATTATACAACCATCTATTCTATCTTTGGAAGCTATCTCACAAGAAAAGATAACTTCACCAACCAAAGCTCTAATTCTGGAACCTTTCATTAAAAACCAAGACAAAAGTAAGGGAACCAAACCAAAACCTTTAACCCCTTCTTTGGTAGACCAACATAGACCTTCTAAACCAACCAAAACCTCTTCCAAATTAACTGACCCTCAAACACCTAAACCCACCAAGACAACTAATGTAACCAAACCCCCTCCAAAACCAACCACTAAAGTAAACAAATAGGTAAAACCACCCAAAGGCCCAAAACCTCAAATTTTACCTCCCTCAAACTTTCCCTCCATTTTGGGTTCTCATCCCTCTTCCTTAATCATGAAGCCCATTATTTTTACGAAAACCCCACCACCTTTATTGGTTACACCTTCACACTTATTTTCTAATGCACCTCTTTTTACTACACCAATAATACCTAAGTTACCTACCTTACCATACTCTACCTCTAACTCATAAACCATCTTTCCTAAACCAAAAATGTCAACCAATAATACCACCTTACCTAAGACACCTACCACCAAACCTACTTCCAAACAACCTTCTACCTCAACACCCAAAACAAAACCCACTAAACCTTTACCACCCTTAACCAAGTCTTACCTAACCATTCTCTAATGGTTATTGAAAAATTATTCCTTGAGATTACCACCCATCAAACCCTTTGACCCCTCACACCCAAAACCATCATGTTTCAATAATAATTTGATTGTTTTATACCATAAGACACCCAACCATGATACAAAGAATTAAAAATCTCTTCAAACTCTCATCCATTGACTTTATGAAGAAGATGATCTATTAAAAAATGAACCTCCTATGTCACCCATACCAACCCAAAAAATATACATACCCAACCAATGCTTACCCACTCCTCCACTCTCACCTAAGAATAAAGATGAATCTGACCACTCTACTACCTCACCTTCTCCTCCTATTCATACTATCAACATGGTCACTAGATCACAACAAAAGGATAAAAGGAAGGCTAAGGTATCCATTCTTTGTACATACCCCTCTTCACATTCCCAAGAAAACCACACCCAACCATCTCCATCTTCAAGAAAATCCAAGGTGTCTATATTAGGTACCCCCCACTCTAAACGTTCATACCCCAACCCATATACAATATCTATCCAAAAATCTATCCTTAAGTAGCTTCACCAGACCTCAACAAAAATGAGTTGTATGAGTTGATTTCTACTTCTACCCATCACTACCAAGTGCTCATATAGGCTTTGAAATCCATCAAGGTCCAACCTAATGACCCTCAACCTCTATCCACATTTATTGGTGCCTACCAAACTTCCAACCTTTTCACCATTAAGAATTTATAAATACCTTTCATCCACCCTAAGGACCCATATCCCCCACTCTTTATTACCTCTTACATCTACCAAACCTATATCAAAAGGGTGATGATTGATGGGGTATCTATCATTAACATCATATCCTCTTATGCTTATGTCTAACTCAACTTACCAAATAATATCATATCAGAATCCACAGTGGCCATCCAATCTTTTAATGACACTATGGCCACTACCTTGAGAACCATCATCCTTCATATCTTTATCAGACCCCACACACTCCCTAAACTCTTATATATGGTGAAAGGGGAATTATAATATAAAATATTCTTGGGATGACCTTAGATTCACTCCATGGAATGTATTCCCTCTACCCTCAATTTATGCATTAAGTTTGAGCATAAGGGCCAAGTCATCAATATCCAAGTAGACCCGAATCCTTTCTTAACATGCAACATGACTTATCACCTAAATGATGTCCTCATACACACATACAATGCACCTTCATTAATTACACCCTAACCACCAACCATCAATGAAACCTCAACTATCTCATCCATCCCTTCTTCACAAATCCTCATAGAGGATCCCTTGGGATCTATGTTCCAATGATTCTCATTAGGGGAATATTGCCTTCTAGCATTTGATGTTTTCACTACTCCTCAAGAATATTGGAACCTCAAACATGAACCTTATTATGAACCTAACATTATCACCATCATACCTTTTAGTCCCCCCAACAATCAAATGAAATTAATCTATTTGGGACTTGATTGACCACTTCTTGGTCCCACCACTACCTCCTCCATCTGACCATTCACCTCTGACTTTTCCTACATTGACAAACTAACATTCACTAAATTATACCTTCATAGGTGTGCCTCGAAGGGATTTTTTCTAGGATAATATGAATAAGGACCTCATGAAATACCTTTGATCAAAACCCAAAAACCTTATGAGTCATTTAGCCTTGGGTTTGTACCACCCGAAGAACCCACTAATTCACTCAAACCTATTGACACTATCAAGGAAGACATCTCCTCCTCACCAACCCAACATCCTTGAAAGCCTAAGGATTTTTTTATAATTCCTCCTAATTATTTTTTATCAACACCATTAGTTTAGGCCCCCTGACCTATCAAAAGGATGGCCAAATTTGAACCCTTCCTCTCATCCATTTTAAAGTGATAGAGAAATATTCTCCTACCATCAATATCATCAAGCATCAAGATGATGATTCTATTCTAACATACCTTGGTTCCTCATATTCTTCAATCCATAAATCCCTTACTCTTAAATCCTCAACCATGTATAATTAATCCACCATGGATATCAACTTGGCCACTATGAATAACCCCCATATTGTCAAATTGGGCCAATATTTGAATGCCAAAGAACTTTGAGACTTCTCCTCTTTCCTTTAAGACTGCAACATAGTATTTGATTTGTCTTACAATGATATTATTGAGATTGACCCCATCATTTCCACTCATAAAATAGTCACTCATCATGATGTCAATCTTGTTAAATATAAAATTTGATGCATGCATCCCCATATAGCCCTTATTGTTAAAGAAGAGCTTCAGTGTCTCCTATCTATAAAATTCATTCAACCCATTGACTACCCAAAGTGGGTCTTGAATATAATACATATCATCAAATCCATTAGGGATCTACACATTTATGTGTACTTTCATGACCTTAACCTTGCTTACCCCAAGGATGACTTTCCTCTACCTAGTATTGACTAGCTTGTTGATCTTATATCTAGCTAGGAGATGTTATCTCCCATGGATGGGTTTTTAGGTTAAAATTATATCTTTATTTCTCATAAATATTAGTATAAAACAACCTTTACCACCCCTTGGGGAACTTTTTACTATAGAATCATGAGTTTCAGGTTAAATAATGCTGGTGTAACCTACCAATGAGCCATGACCTATATCTTCCATGACCTCATCCACACTATCATAGAGGACTATGTCAATGATATCTTGGAAAAATCCAAATCTATCTAAAATAATTTGAAAGTTATCAGTATTATCTTTGAATGCCTAATCCATTTCCATGTCAGACTCAACCCCAAGAAATGTGCTTTTGGGGTCCTTTCAAGAAATATTTTTGGATTTATCATCTTTATTTAAGGAATTGAAGTGGATACTACCAAAATCCAAGAAATCTTGGAGATACCACATATTTATAACCTTAATAAACTCTATATCATGTAGGGAAAGCTTCAATTCATTTATCATTTCATTTCCCATCTTTTAGATTGGTTCCAACCTTTCCATCACCTTATAAAGAAGGTTGTCTCTTTCAAATGGAATAATTATTGTCAAAAAGCATTTAAATCACTTAAAGAGTACCTTTTATCACCACCTATCCTCATCCCTCATAAATATGACCACCCTTTTAACCTATATATCTCTGACACTAGCAATTCCCTAAGGGCAATGTTGGCTCACCAAGATAAACAATATAGAGATCAAGTTGTATACTACATTAGTTGCACTCTTGTAGAATATTAAACTCAATATAACCATACCAAGAAACTATGCATATCCCTAAATTTTGTTGTAACCAAACTCCACCACTACCTTATTAACCATAACACCTATTTCATAACCAACACCAACCCACTCAAGTACATACATTCTAATCCATACCAAAATCAACATATGGCCAAGTAGCTTATGCTCTTAGTATAATTTGATCTTGAGTTCCTTCAAAAAAATTCAATTAAAGGGCAAGTCATTGCTAACCAATTGGTTAAAGCACCTTTGGTAGATCACCAACCACTACCTCTAGAATTCCCAGATGAATCCATCACTACTCTTTACCAAGAGGACATAACCTACCAAGTGACTATGTTCTTCAATGGTTCAAAGTGCCAATAAGGTGGGGGTGTTGTTATTATTCGCATTCCTCTCAATGGTGAACCCCTTCCTTTTTACTTCAAACTTGACTCAAAACGAACCAATAATATGGTTAAGTATAAAGCCCTAGTCATAGGTCTCCGAACCACTATAGCCTTTGGAATTAATACAATCAATGTCTTTGGTGATTCCTAGCTCATGGTCAACCAAGTCAATGGATCCTAATAATATAATAATGATGTCTTGAAAAAATAAAAACTTTTAGTTGACAAACTCTTAACATCATTTGAATGTTGCCTAGTCTAATATGTTCCCTAATCTACCAATAAATTCATATATACAATGGCTTGGCTTGCTTCCTAGATCCTTTCTCAGCCTTCCAATTATAAAATATTTGTCATCACTTATATTTTTACCATACCCTCTTATAAATGATCCAACCTCCCTACCATTTTTAATCTGAAGGAATCCCTATCTAAAATTTAGTATGACCAAAATTTTAGCTACCTCAACTTAGGCATCATTCCTCCCAACTTATATTAGAATGCCTAAATAAACTTTGTTAAAAGTACCTCTCATTACACCATACTAGGGGGAATTATTTACAAAAATGTATTTGATAGCCTCTTTCTCCATTGCCTATATAACCATGAAACTTCCCTGGTATCAAGGAAACACATGACAAAATTTGTTGATGACATTTTAGTGGCATAGTTATTGCTAAATACATCCTATACCTTGGCTACTATTGGCCCACCCTCAACCAAAACTATTGTGGTTATGTAAAAAAGTGTGTTAAATGTCAGTAACATGCTAACTTATATCATGCACCATCTAATGGCCTCCACATATCTAAGGAATTTTAGCCTCTCTCATAATGGGGAATCAATCTCATTAGGGAAATCAACCCCAATTCCTCATAGCAACATAGCTCCATCATCATAGCCACTAACTAGTTCACCAAGTGGGTGGAAGTTATTCCTCTTATCTCAACCAAAGTAGAGAAGATTGTTGACTTTATCAACCATCATATCATCTACTACTTCAGTGTTCCTCATAAAATTATCACTAATAATGGAAAATATTTAAAAAACAAGAAAGTGCAAGGTTTATGTGATGTATTTGGCATCAAATTAAGATTTTCCTCACCTTACTGTCTATAATAAAATGGGAAGATAGAAGCCCCTAATAAAATTAGTAATAAAATGCTAACTAAATTTTTTAGTGCTTCAAGTTAATATTGGCACTTGCACATCCCATTTGATTTATGGGCCTATTACACTAGCATTAAAACCTCTAGGGGCACTACCTCTTTCTCTCTAGTCTTTGGAATAAAGGTAGTATTGCCTCTTGAAGTCCAAATCCCATCTCTTCACATATATTTTCAAGATCTTACTTTTGAAGAAGATTATCATCAACACCATTTATCTTAGATTAACCTACTTTATGGACATCATTTAATATCCCTCACCCACCTCCACATCTATCAAGAGCATATCAAATGTGCTTATAATAAACACCTCAAATAATGAGACTTCATTATTAGAGACCTCATCCTAAAATAAAACCAACATGTTACCAACATGGAGAAGAGTAAATGAGGCAAGTTTTATTTCAATTAGATTGGACCTTACATAATTACCCATAATTATGGATCAAGAACTTATCATTTATCCACTCTGGAAGGAAAACTAGAATTTAAACCTCTCAATGTTTCACATTTACATCTATATTTATGTTAAAGAAGGATAAAACTCACTAATTTTGTCTAACTTAAGATCATCCCTTGATTATGAGATTTTAACCTTCACCCATCTTCCTTCTCTCCTTTTTAGGACAATTGATTGCAACATATAACCATGTGATTAACCATCATATTCATAACCTAATCCTAAATATGGGTACCATGGGTCTTCCAATGGCATGGTTCTCATAGATACTTTTTGTCTCTAACAAGATTAAATCACATGGTCATTTTCTCTCAAAACCACCCCCATTTACATATCATTAACCTTATTGTGTTAAATTTTTACCCTCATAGTGAAAAACCTTTGAACCTAATTAGAATTGTCCATGTCTAAAAAAATCACATCAAAAAACACTTTGAATACCAAAATATTACTTGGGTCAATATCTTAAGCATTTCAGATTGTTCCCTTAAAGAATAGGTACCAACAAAAAAAAAATCCAAATATAATGTAGACTACCCCCTTGAAGGATAGCTATCAAGAGCATTAAACAAAGCCACTAAACTTAGACCACTCCTTTGAAGGATGGCTAAGTTAACTTTGTCAAAAATAGAGCAATTTATTAGAAGCTTTCCACATTGATAAATTTCCCATATACATTAATAAAGAAAAAGACCCGCTATCACAATCAAAGAAAATTCTAAATAATCTTGAAATCCATAATTGGCTCTCCAACAACATAATAAGATGGAATCCATAATTGAATTTTACAAATAGACTTCCCCCATTGATTAGTCTACATATATCATATGCCATGGACTTGTCTATTTTCATTCATAGGTCACCTACAAAAGGGAAAAACTTACCCACATAAGGTTACCATACATATTCCCCTTTATCCTTCACACCACCTATCACCCATCTTCCCTTTATACTATGTATAAATCAATGGATTTTGAGATTACTTGGCACACTATGATCGAGAAATTTGTTTTACCAACCAATGCATGCTAGTGTGAAGCATTTGAAAGACTTATGTTCCTTAATTAAATCCAACCTTGGGTTTTGTTTTACTTTGTCTTTGTCAACAAATAGGCATTAGACCTAATTTTTTATTCTCTCCTCATTGATTCATGTATTTTTCACGTTTTTTTCCACGTCTCATATGGTCATCTAACCTAATTATGTGCCACCAATGTCATCCATCTAAACCATAAAAAAATCAAAATAGCATTAGTATCAATCGACCCACCTTCTAGAAATACCTTTCTCTGCAACCCCAACTTGCCTTTGATGCAGACACTTTATTTTTAAACCTTCAACAAAATTAGACCATGTGGTCAATCAAATTGGGGCAACCCATTTGAGCACCATTATCCAATCCTAGTTAGAATATGTTGGCCTAGTGTCCATGGAATATGTATGCATTGATTGGCTTCTAAGTGTAGTTCAACCACTAATAACTAATTAACCTCCCCTTTTTCTTCTTATTAATTTTTATTACTAACAACACCCTCTTACTTAGGGCATCTTATATCAGGGAAGCTTTGGATTTTTCCTAGCATCCTTGTATTTTAACATCATCTAATACTTCATCTTTCTTTTTCCCCATTATTGGGAGAACTACATTGGCCTGAGGTCTTTTGGACTATGTAGGCAATGCTCAGTTACTAAGGTCAACTTGGCCACATCCTTTATTTTCCCTTCTCACCTAATATATTTCTTCCACTTCTCTACCTATCTCTTCACTACCTCCCTCAATTCAATTTGCCAATCTCTTTTAACCAATTTTCTATCTTGTTAATCTCTTTTAACACAAGGATTGATAGACTTACTCATTAACCCCTCTTATCTCCCATAAATCCACCACCCACTCTACTATATTGACCTCCTTGTCACCTTTTCTAGCACATGATTTTTAGCTTGATCCCCCACCCACTTTTCATGTTTTTTGTCCCTTCTCTCCACTTATTACCAACCATGCCCTTTATCCCCTTTGACTTCTTCCACCATCCTCATCCTTTCACATTACCTTTGGTAAGCTATCATACCCTCTTCCTCACTCTCTTTTTGTCACCAATTCCATGTTGTCCTATTCCCTTACACACCAATGAACACTTTTCCCTTCTTTTCTTTGCTACCACCTTCTTATGACCCTTCCACTACTTCTAAACCACCTTCATTCTAATTTTTAGTTCTTTTTTTCCTCTTTCCCATATTTTCAATCTGGCATGCTTTTTATTTCTTTTGTTTCTTCTAGTATCCCATTTTTTTCTTAAGTGTGTCACCACTCTCTATCAATTTGCCACCCTCCCCACCTTTTGTATTTTTTCCTTCACAACTAGCTTCTAATTGGGTCTTTATCCTTTGAGAAGCCTTCTATAATTATAATTTTCTTTTTACTAGTCCTAGCCTTTTACACTATGCATTCCACTTTTCCTCTTTCCATCTCAGTACTCACTTATCTTTTACATCTATATGAGTGTCTGTGCTTTATATCCCTACTTAAATTCTTCCTTTTCCTTCTTATCATGTCTAATCTTAATCCCTTATTTTTATCTTGTTCCCTTTCATCATGTTCCCCTATTTATTTACCACCTCACCACTTTTCAGCATGTTAATCTCTTCTAATCACCCATTCATCTTGTCAATCTCTTCTAACAAGTTGATTAACACATACCTTACATATTCAACTACTTATCCACCCATACTTTTTCCTTTTCCTCTTTTTTATTATCCCTTTTCCCATTCTCCATCCTATTCTCATCTCTAATAACACAATCTGATTTGCTTCATTGTTCCTCTCGTTGCCTGTCATCATCCATACTTACTTGGTCATATCTTTACCTACTTATTCACTCTTTTGGCATCCTTTTTGTGTCCTCATTTCACTCATTTTTCTTCTTATTTCCTTCTCTTCCATGTATTTCCTTGTTTTTCATTTTCATCACGAAATAGTTTTCTCCTTGATCTTTTTTAGACTTCTTTTAAAGCATTTCATGGCCTCCCATATTTCTCATCCTCCCCTTACCCTTCATGATTGCTACACTTAGTTACCCATCATTTTCAATGTTCCAATCTATCATTATTTAATGAATTACTCAATCCCCCATCTTTCACCTTTTATTTTTATTATCTTTTCTTTATTTCATTTCATTTTTTTGTCTCCCTTGATGACATTGCTTGTTCTTTACAACATTCCTTTTCCTCCTCCATATCCATGTTTGGATTCTTCCATCCTTCTCAACCTTCATCTTTATTTGTGACCTCATTATTTTCTCTACCTATCTCTTCATCCATATCTTGGTCTACCTTCACCTCATCCCATATTGGATCCCCTTTATTTTCTCCCATTATCACTCTAGCTTCTCACTCATTAGAGTGTGGTCACCAATCACATTGCTTATATGTGTGTATAAATATTTGATTCCTCATGTCCTTTTATCTCTTTATTTAATGCATACAATCTTATCAAGATCATTACTTAAATACATCCATTTCTTCCTTCAGTGTCTTTGTCAGTTAAACATGGATCCTCCTTTTTTCCCTCTCTAACTATTCCCTTCACCCTACCCATCACCTCTTCAACCTTTAAACCCCCTACACATTTTGTGTGTACTTGACAAAGTGTCATCAACACACCTTTTTTTAGCCTTTAAAGCATGACACATGCAATGCATTCATAAGGCTTATGATCATTAATCCAATCCCACTTTAAATATATTTTTAGTCATTATCATAGAAGGAACATTGCGCCCTCTTCTCATCCTAATGTTATTGATTGATATTTTCATTACAACATTTGTCTATTGATTATATTCTTCAATTTAATAGTAGAGTTGGTCATTGCCTTACCTTGTCTACTTTACCTTAACAAAGATTAAAACAAAAATAAACATAAAAATCATAACCATAAGCATAACATTCATAAGTATCCACATAGCCCTAATCATGATAAAATTCAAACAATGGCATCAAACACATTTTGTACATGTTTACAACAAATTGTAAAATATATTATTTAAGGGTGTGAGAAGTTACATGGTGCATACTAAGTTATCAAACTATTCACACCTAATATAAGGTCCCTACATACATTATTTTCCTACCTAAGCATTAGGCCAATTATCTGGTGACCCTAGATTTATGTTTAACCATCCTTCTACTTGATTACTCCTTGAACTAAAATTTGTAAAATTCCTTGTATTAGTAGTCACTAAATGGTGTACTCTATTCTCCTCTTCTACATTCATCCCCATAGGGTGAGAATCATATTCTACTTTAGGTATTTCACCCATCATAACCATTTTATCCCTCTTCTCTAGTTGTTCTGATCACATTGGTACTATTGATTATTACCTCAGCATGCATCCCCTTGGACAGTGATGGTTCCCTCTATGAATAGGCTAAAGGTCATATTATCTAACCCTACACCTTATATAGTGAAAGTATCACCTTATTCACTTCTAAAAATGTAAGAGTTTAGGATTGATCTTAGGCTATGGGTATCTTTCCTCTTTTTATTGGTTTAACAACACTTTCATTATTACCATTACATTTAGTATTTGATAGATATGCACATTCACCATGTAAATTATTTTAGGTTGTGGGGGTTGTTAATAATCTCTACAATTACTCCTATTTTTCACCATCTTCAACCTTTAGTAATTTTATGCACCCTAAATAACCTACAAAAACCAGATAACTTCATGATATGTATTCATTCTTACCATGATTCTTTAAATAGACTACCTAACTTTTATTCCTTATTAACAAGATTATCCATTCCACTAATGAGGAGGGTTTTATGATGTCATTAATTCCATTGAATAATATTACCACTTAAAATGATCATGTCTACTCACCTTATCAGGTGGAAAAATATCCATCAATCTAACTAGTCATCTTGATATAGTCATTATGCACTATCATGATGTCTTTTTGTTTCCCTTATCATCTGATCCATGTTTGATGTCTTTTTTTGCTTTGCCATCTAGCAGTCTCTATGGGCCTAGTGGTCATTTACATGACCTTAACCTGGTTGACATAAATTAGTTTCCATCCTTGGGCCACTGTAATAGTCGCACCTCCAAAATTGCCACTATTATTGGTGGTGATAGCTCCCAAATGCTTGACACTATATAATTCCCCCTATCTTATCCAACTATATAAATAATATCTAGGACCATGTAGATTCCTACTATTAGGGCCTCTTCTAAGTGGAGCCCAAAGTCCTTAGTTCTAAAGAACTTGGATAGAGGATCTAGACATGGCCATTTTTTGTCTAGCCTACCCATGTAGGTCTTGGGTCAAGCAAGGTCCATCCTCTATCACTCACATACTTCCAAATTCCTAACTCATATAATCTACTTAGATATCAAACAAATTATTTACCAAAGAAACTATGTAGATATTGATAGACATCCACCTCCAAAAACTTTGTTCATAGTGTAGATTATAACACTGTGTTTATACCCTCACATAATTTTAGAAGGTACAACCTCCTCATGAAGGCATCTCTTCTTTATCTTATCTTTATCATAAGAAATTTGTGATGCTTAACCTTTTGTTACCCACTTATTTATCCTACACTACCCATTTGTGTCTTCTCCTCCTAATGCATGTGGGATTATTATGGTGACTATTCACCAATCTACACCATGAAACCTCACCATTTCCAAAATATCAACCCAAAACTAACCATGTGGTATATCACATTGGGGCAGCCCATCTAAACTCCACTAGGAAATGCATTTAGCCTAAAGTTTTGTTGGATATCACATCCACAAAACTATGTAGGTAGCATCCACTTACCTAGTGCATATAGAGTTAGCTCAGTCACCCCCTACCTAAGCCCTTTCCAACCACTCTCTCTATCTAACTAACCATTTGAACAAATCCACCTTGACATTGTTCATTTAGATCCAAACTATTATATTTCTTTGTGACCACCTTGTCTAGGACATTTTGACTATACCAATCAACCTTGCCATGTTGTATTTTTGCATGACTCAACAATTTTGGTTGTTTCATAGGAACACTTCTACATTGGATACATGTAACCAACCCTAACCCTATCTAGATCACTTGATATGTATGACTCGATCAGCTATGACTAATTTTATGGACCAATTACCCCTAACATATATCCCTCTAGACCTAAACTTAAATTAACTAACATTGGAAGCTTTAGTTCATATGTGATCTTGGTTATCACACTTAGTCACATCTTGTGTTCATGTTTGCATCTTAAATACCCAACTACCTTATGGAACCACTTAGTACCTCCCCACCAACTACTTATAAAACCCATACCCAATTCTACTTTACCTAATTATCTCTTAGTTTGACTTGGAACACCTCCTCTCATACTTAGGGCAACTTGAACTTCAACTAAATGATCCATTTTTATTTTGCATCTTGTTAATTCAAATATTCATAACCAAAAAGGGCAAAATGTAGAGACTAAAAAACTACACACTTATAATTTTTGATGATTGAATGCCTTGGGACCCCCTAAAACCTTCTTCACCCTTAACCAACCCCTCTTAACCTAACCAAATCACTATTCTCCTATTCACATAGCATTATTAAAAAGTACTGTTTAAAATCACTATTCAAAAGTACTATTCACTATCACTATTCATTATGGGACCCACTATCACTATTCATGATGACATGGCAAGTGGCATGTATATGATATGGCAAGTGACATGGAAAGTGATATGGAAGGTGATAGGTAAGTGACATGGCTTGAAAGTGAGGTTTCTTGAGGTGGGACATCATACCCCACTTGGGTTCTACCTAGAAAGTACCTAATGAAATCATTAACCACTAAAGGGCCCCTCCTTGGAAGTATGGCACATTTTTCCCCATGGGACCACAATTAAACATGTTTTTTTGTCCTCATGCATGGAGAATGAGGCCAAAATTAATGGGTCACCTAGCCAAAACATGGAAGTGAGTGGTGGAAGGTTTTTTGGACCCATATGAGCCCATGTACATGATTCCATCTCCATTTTGAACTATTTAGGAAGTTGGGAGACAAACCAACCAAGTGATAGATCTATTGGCTAAGTGAGAATCCCACCCCTTTGTCTTTCATGACCACTCATGAATCCACATGGATAATGGTGCCAAAATTCATGGGGCACTTATCCAAAAGACAAAATAACTTGGTGAAAAGTACTTTGGCCTCAATTCAGCCAATGTGCATGATTCACACTCCAAATTTGATTCATATACAAGGTGGGAATCCCACCATCCTTATCACCTTTGTCATTTATGAACCGAATTGAAAAATGGTGCCATGCTTCTACTATTCCCTTTTTTGGCATGATTCTTCACAATAAATGTTATAAATATCCCCTTCTCATTCACCAAAGGTTAAGTTATTTCTTGGTTAAAATCATTCTTATTGTAATTTTTATAATTTAGAGCAAGTCCACTCTTCTTGGAGGAGAAAATTTGAAAGCAACAGAACTCTACCAAAAATTGCTTCAGCAACATCGACATCTTCATCCACATTATTCTTCAAGCTTGGAAGGTAGATTTTGTTTTGTTTATTGCATTTAAATTTATTATCTCCCTTAGACACTTATTTCTTGACAACCAAACCATAATATGGGTTTCCTCTTTAAACTTCACCCCTTTTCCTCTTGACCCTTAACCTCTTCTTTCTATTTATTCCATCGACACCATTTCCCTCTTTGTCCCATTTACACCCTTTTGCCCCTTTGCCTTCTTGGCCCCTTTATTGACCATTTATCCCTCTTGATTTCTTGAGGACATTATGATTTACCATCTCAACCATTTTAAAACCCCATCTAAATCATTCTTTTGACCCTTATCAAGTTACTAAACCAAAACCACAACCTTGTTTTTTGACTAAATATCAACATTAGTTTCTTTTATCTAGTCATTATTTTAGAATAGTATTTAACTTCTTTGTTTTAGTTTTATTTATTTTATGTTATTTTTTATTTTTATCTTTAGTTTTTTTTAATTTAATTGAATCACATTCCTTTTATCCTTTCAACTTAAATGTTTAAAGTAGGTAGATTGACAACATCCTAGAAAGCTTTTTCTTTTAGGATCTAGCTCATCCTAGGCAATCCACCCATCTACTTATATAAAAAATAAGTTTTGTGGTATTGTTTTATTATTTCTATCCACATTCACTTAGATCCAATGTGCACACATTGTAACAATTTTTTTACGCACCCTTCCTCACTAGTTTCTTTCTTTCCAAATTAAGAAGAGAGAGAGAGAGAGAGAGAGAGAGAGAGAGAGAGAGAGAGAGAGAGAGAGAGAGAGAGAGAGAGAGGAGAGAGAGAGAGAGAGAGGAGAGAGAGAGAGAGAGAGGCATGGACCTTATAACCTCCCTTAAGTACTATGGATTATTTTCTAGTCTAAAATCCTATTTTAGGACACTTATTATATTAAGTTTTAAAGATGAAATTTGGGACAATAAGGGAATTTCATCCTTAATTTTAAGATTGAAAATAGTTCAATCCAGGTCATGGTTTGAGTTATTGGGCTCCTTGATGTAGTCTAATTGAAATAAGTCTCTAAGAGATACAATGTTACCATTGAGGGTTTAGTACTAGTTTGATAGATTAATTCCAACCCTAACCTTTGTTCAATGATTTCCAATCATGAGAAATAATGAGTTTCACTTTACCAATTTTTAAAGGAGGGGCATGGACTTATTCAAATTCATAAAAAAAAATAAAAGGGAAAGTAAGGTAAGGTAGAGAAATATTTTTCTAAGATTTTTCTTAGCCACTTCATCAATGATAAGCAATATCTTAATTAATTAGATCATGAATTTTTCAAAATATTGAAATATTTAGCTTATAAATTTGATCATAACATGATTGATGATAACTTGTTCAAACTCTTTGTTATAGTTTTAACTCCCACTCTCCAATATAAGGTTCAAACCTTTTCTCCCCAAACACTTGATCAAGATCTTGATCAAGCTAAACATCAAGACAATCTTATGAAGAAATTATAATCTAATCCTAAAATTTTTAATGGATATTTTCAAAAATCTAATGCTATCACTAGTAATACTCCATAAACCAAACTATTAGTTGCCAAAAATGATATTCCTTCACCTTTTCATCTACCTCTTTCAGTTCAATAAATGAAACTATTTCTCTTTAAACCTTTCATCTCTCCCAATGTTCCTCCTAAGTGGTATGACCCCAATCTATTTTGTTGGTTCCATGCTAACATTGGGAATTCTCATGAATTTTATAGATGGATCACTAAATTTTTTGTCTCTTATATTCTTGGTGATTCATTCAATCATGAAGCTATGATCAATATTCATTGTCAAGAATATATCATTGCTTCTAAAAAATGATAGGATTCCAAATATTCTACCTCTAATAACCAAAAATATTATTCAAATAATCAACAAAATTCCAAGGATGTTTATGCCATTGATGATGACTATGACAAATATTTCAACATTTATCAATATATCAACACTGCTATGTTTAACTACCATCATAAACCAGCTCATATAGATCTCGTTACCAAGCTTGAGAAGCCATCTTTGGAGGAAAAACTTCTAAAATATACTACCACCATAAATCTTCTTTTGGAATACCAAAAATAACCATCTCCTCCTTATAATCCTACAACTACAACTATTCCTCCAAAAACTAATTCACCTTCTAAACCTCTTGTTGGTTTGTCTATGTCTCATTACAACTTTCTTGAAGATCTCAACTTTATGCCTTGTAATATTCAACTTATGGAGTTGGTTCATAGTTATCCTTATCATCATAAATTTATTATGTAACAACTCCAATAAATTGATGATCCATCCTCCTTAGATGAAGAACCACCTTCCATTAAATCTTAACTTACCAACATAAATACCATTAAAAATATATTTCCCTCTTCCAATCCCTCTATTGAATTCTTCATCCTCCTTTGAATGATAAACATTTGATTATATATACTTATTCCACACTTATTTTTGTTGGGGCAATGTTTGCCCAACAAAATGATATAAGAAGAGTGTATGTTACATACTACATTAGCTAAGGCCTCATTGATTATGAGACTCATTATACCAAATTTGAACATGATTTCCTCACCATCTATTTCATATTTGAAAATCTTCACCACTATATGCTTTACCAAACTACTTATGTCAGTGTTCATTCTGACCCCCTTCATCATTTCTTCTCTAATGTATTTCTTCATGGAGATAGAATTGGTAAATGGATGGTCATCCTTATGGAATTTGATCTCGATATAATCAATCAAAAAGTTTTCAAAGGTCAAATCATAGCTAATCAACTTGTCATATCTCCCATACCATCTACTTATTCTCTTCAAGATAATCTTCTAGATGATAATATCCTTTACGTCAAAGGTCCTAATCAAGTTATTTCTCTCAAATATTATTTTCATAGAGTGAACATTGATCTTGAAGCCAATAATCTTGATTAATCTACTACTCCCTCTCGTACTAGTAAACCAAAGGTAGTTATTAAGGAGTTTCCTAAAATTAATTCCAACATGCATGAGGATAATTGGACCCGTCACTTTGATGGTGATAAATGCCTTCAAGGAGCTAGAGCAAGATGCATTCTCACAAGTCCTCTTGGAAAGATCATTCCTTTAGATTTTTTATTCATCTTTGATGTAACTAATAATAAGGCTAAATATGAAGCTCTTATCTTAGGCATGAGAGCTTCTCTTGATTGAGACATTTAATAATTTCATGATTTAGGTGATTCTAAGCTTATTTTTCACCCAATTAGTGGTGATTACCAATGTAAAATTTATAACCTCATCACATATCATCAAATTGTAACCACTCTCACTAAGTATTTCATCTCTTTCACTATTGAGCTTATTCTCATAGATCAAAATCCCATTGTTGATTCTCTTTCCTCTTCAACATCTCTCTGTCATCCCCACCAAGTCCTTTCTGATCCTAAATTTCTTAAACAAATAATAAAATATCCATCCTATAATCAACCACTAAATTTTCTTATCTATAATGTAAAGGTTTTTACCATATGACAAAGCTCATGGTATCAAGAAAAAATTCAATTCTTAGAACATCAAACTTATCTTCCTAATTTAGACTCTCATGAAAATATACATATTCATAAAGAAGCTTTCAAGTATGTATTTTGATAGATCCTTTATTATCAAAATGCTAAAGGTACCTTTCTCCTTTGTGTTATGTAAGATGAGGTCCCTCATCTTCTTGAACAAAAACATGGGGGAATTTGTTGTGGATACCATAGTAAATATGCTACAACACACAAGTGCCTACGTATGGGTTACTTTTGGCCTACTCTTGAAAAGGATGAAATTGAATATGCTAAAAAGTGTAATCCTTATTAGCTTAATAATTATTTAATCCATTAAAATCCAACCAAACTTAATATTATTTAATCTCCTTGACCATTTTATGCATGGGAATTTGATCTCATTCGTAAACTACCTCACTCCTAAGATGGGCATGTCTTTATCATCATCGTTATCAAATATTTTACCAAGTGGGTAGAATCCATGCCCCTTATTAATGTCACTAGTCCTACCATTTATAAATTTATTCTTAATCAAATCATTTTCTACTTTGATATTCCCCATACCATCATTTTGGATAATAGTGGTAACTCAAAAACTAGGCATGCTCAATAAATTTGGAGTAAATTCAAAATAAATCACAAATTTTCCATGCCTTATCATCCACAATACAATGGCCAAGTTGAGTCCACTAAAAAAATTATTAACAAATTTTTTCAAAATAAAATCCATGAAACCTACACAAATTGGCATATTTATCTTTACCCTAAACTTTGGGCCTATCAAACTAGCATATGCACTGCCACTAGGGCAACTCCATTCTCGTTTGTCTATAGTTATGAGTTAGTTCTTATTTTAGAAGTTAATATTACCTTTATTTATATATCTCTTCATGGTATTATTCTAGATTAATAATTGTGTGAAGTTCATATTCATGCCCTAGATCTTATTGATGAATGTCATCTTTCTACCTTATAATATAATCACCAATACAAAGCTCACATTTATAGGTAGCATAAAAAATGTGTTAAAGTCCACAAATTTAATGTTGGTGATCTTGTCCTTAAATTAAAATACACCCATGATAAATAAAGTAGATACACCCAAGAATAGTGGGTTCCGTATTTAGTCAAATATATTCTTTGTCTAAGCACCTGCCCTATTCAAACCAATGAAGGCCATGTTTTTAGAAAGCCCGCCAATGCATAATTTCTCAAAAGGAACTTTTCATAAACATTTCCTTATTTCATTATTTATATCTACATCTATCTAAAAAAAAATTTTATGTTACTTATATGGGTCTTTCCCTCTGTAGCAAGTTCCTTCCTTTCACAAAGATTTATTCTTCCTTTTTGGTCTTTTGTTTTCTTGATGTACCATAGTCTTCTTTATCTTCTTACATTTTATCTTTTTGACACCATTTGGGTTTTTATTTTTTGATTTTATTTATAATACCATGGATAGGACCCAAAACTCCTCACAAAATTACCATCTTTTACTTATTTTTCTCCCTGATGTTTTCTAGTTTGATTTTTGACACCCCTTGGGTTTTTTTTGGTGAGTTGATTCATAAGACTGTGGATAGGACCTGAATCTCCTCACAAAACTACCATATTTTTGCTTACCTCACTTTATCTTTATCTTTCTTGTTGGTACCCTTATGGTTTTATATTTTATGAAGTTGCAGTGTAAGACCATGGATAGGACCTGACCCTCCTCATAAAATTACAATTTTTTCATGTTTTCAGATAATCTTTATTCTCAATTTTATATTTTTGCTTCTTTTGATAGATGAAATTTGTGCAAAAAATCTATGTTATCATATTTTTCTCCATTTCCCTTATTTTTATGATAATAAATCACACTTTACTATCATTGTATCCCTTTTTATCCTTTGTCACATTTTTTGCAATTTAGAGTAGTTCAAATTGTTCCATATGTCATTCCTTTTGATTTCACCTTCCTTTCAGTCCACATTGGATAAAACAAGGTCAAAATCAAGATAAAACTTTTATTTCACCTATATTTATGAGACTCTTATACCTAATGATCTTTGAAGTTCTCTTTCTTAACAAACTTGTCCTAATTATTCAAATGAAAGTCATCTTTAGCACCCATGTTTAGTTTTTCAAATCTGTGTGGATAAGGAATAGAAAAATCCATCAAGAAATTTAAAATCAAAATAATTTGAATTAAAAGGAAATGTTATTCAAAAGGAAACATAAAAATATCAAATCTCAAAATTAGACCAAAAGATATGATTATAAACACATCTCCTATCTCTAATTGAAGCTCAAACTCCATAATTGGCCTTATATAAAGCTGAGGTCCATTGAAGTGCAATAGGCCAATAGATTGGAATAGGAGAATTCAGAAAAATCTATAGTGATACATAATTTCCCATGATAGTACCCAATATTTATAGTAGATTGATGGATCTATAAGGGACCCTAAGGAATGGGGAACACATTGTGGGTAGGTAGGTCCATTTTACTTTTAATGCATATATCCTTCATGGGATGATCCATATACTTTATTAGTTGACCTAATACTTGTGTAGCTAAGATAAGTTATTAAAATTCCTTAAGTTCAAAATTCCTCTTATTTTGACAAACCTAACTTGAGTGTCTTGACTTCAATAAAGGGCTTCTACACCTTGGTTTTTCTTTCAGTCTCCCCTCCACCCATTTCCTTTCCCCCTTGATAGGAATATTGTGTTTCTAAATATGTTTTTGTGTCTTCTTTGTTTCCATCTTATTCATCTCTTAGAAACATGATAGCACTATTTTTTTTAAAATTTTATCTATCCTTAGAGAAAAACAACATGTTTAATCAACAATGGATTACTTTCTTTTTCACCATGGTTTTACATTTGTAGACTTGTTTTACTTTACTTTTATCATTTATCTTTGTTATACTATCCTATTATCATGGACACCTAAGTTCATACCTTTTCCCATTGTTGAGTGAGGATGGCTTATTACTTATCACTTGCCAATGTTGTTTTCCCTTTTATGTACCTTTTTACATTGCTGAGTGAGATAAGGATTGTTACTGCTCACTCATCAATGTTATTATACCATTTTGTTTCATTTTTTTACCATTAATTTGTTTGATTAACATCATTTATGACATGTATATTTGGTTTAACTTGGTGATTTTTCATTTCTTAAATAAGGTTTACTTATTTAAGTTTTTTAGTCTTTAGTAGCCTTCGCATTTTGGTTACCTGATATACTCTTATTTTTTTGACTTAGTCATTTAGTCTAACTAGCACTTGTCACCCTCTATTGCTAATTCCCCAAGTAACTCCCATCCATATAACACCAATTATCTTGGATTTTATTATTTTTGTTTGTTTTTTCTCTTTAGTTTTATATTATTTGGTTTATCAAAAACATTCTCTATACCCTCAATAATCAAAACTAACAACACAATAGATAACCATCCCACATTAAAGGGAAGTCAAGGTATGCATTTCATTTAATTTTCATTTATTTCCCTTTCGGTCATTTACATTTAATTATTTTTTCATTAAAATACTATAATATTTTTTATCATTAGCGTTATGTGTCCTTATGTTCATTCTCGAAGCACCATCCCTTGTTTCACCTTAGTTATATGTGATGAGCTTCAAGTGGGGAATATGTATACACATAATATTTTCAAACTTTTATCAAATATTGATGCTTTACATATTTTAGAAAACTATCGAGAATCAATCTCTCTAAGTTCATGCCCTAAGGGGTACACTAGGAAAAGTATGGGTATACCTTTGGTGCTTTACATGATTATTTTCCCTTATCAAATGAGAGTTTTTTCTATTTATAATAGAGAAAGAATTTCTTATGAAAATTTTGAGAGAGAACTTACAAAATTGGGAAAGAATGAGAGATATAGAGAAAGGAGAGGAGAGAAGGGGAGCACACCATCTAGGATCATTAATTTAGATACCACCACATTTAAATGAATTTTAAACCACATTTTGATCAAATTAGGACATAATATTGTAGACACCAAAATCATGTCTACTCCTTGGTCGACTCCCCCTTGGTCCCCTTTGCCTACTTCTAACACATTCCTAACCCACACACTTATTAATTTAAAATAATAGCCTATTTTAAATTAATAAACCCCCCTTGACACACCACCCATGGCACCTCATCCCACCTTGGATACCTCTCTTTGGATGCCTCCCATCATGCTATGATCCATTTATGACCTATTTCAACCCCCCTCACGCCTATTAATCCACCTTCGACCGTTTTCCCATGACCAATTGACTCGACAGTTGGAAGAATGGGGAAAAGGCTAATTTTAGCCTTTTTACCTATCTTCTAGCTGCCAATGTCAGTTACCCATCAGTTGACACTGGCAGGATCACAGATGTCAGTTGCTTAAAACCAACTTGCAGCTGAACAGATCAGTCTCCTCTCTCTCCCTAGCTGGAATGATAATCACAGACTTGATCAGTAAATCAATCAATCCTCCTCTCTCTCGACTGCTAATTCTTTGGCTGTAGGTACTCAACCTCTCTCTCTCCTAGACACACATCAAGTAGCATAGGCTACAGGGATTCTGCATTATTCTTCTACATTAGCAATAGGATCTCTACACTCCTTCATCAGCAAGCAAAAGCTAAGTACTCTTATTTTATGTCATTGCAGTAGCTTAGAATGTATTTGTAATTAGTGTTTTATTTATTGCTTCTAATCCATATTACTATAGCCCAGACAAACCCTGACTTTCAACTAGACCAGACCTGACTAAACTTCCTTTCGGAGAGGCTGAGAGGCCTTTCTCCTACCCATACCCCTTTTTTGACAACACATCCCCTGCCTTTATCCCTCTTGAAGACCCTGTCTACTATCTTACCACCCTGTACAGACTCTCAAACTACCACAGACCATTCCATCAACCACAGACTGACCTAGAACTCGATCAGAGACCCATCCAAAACCCATCCAAGACCATTGCTCTGACTGATGCTAGCCACTAGGCCCATTTCCCCTACCAATGTCGACAAAAGCAACTAACATCGACAGACCAATCAGCATCAGCGACTGTGGTAGACCAATAGCAGACAACAAGTATGCATTATTTGTATTTATCTAGCTTAGTCTATCATTATTATCTTTATCCAACATTATTTTTTATCAAAAAATAGACTAACATCCCTTAAGGAAGTCTTTTCACTTCTGAGACCAAGCATATCGCTTGGCAGTCCACCTTACATCCATCTAACAATCTCTTTGTTTAAGTCTCTTTCTTCTATAGGTGTCATCCTCCATAGCCAAAGAGGAGCTCCTTCAGTCATCTGGATAACGGTGCACAAACTTCATCTAGGTACGTACAAACCCCTGACCATTTATTCTAGTTTCTTACTTTCTTTGAATGTAAAAAAGCGAAAAATAGTTTGAAACATTCTGGCATGCCCGGTGGGACCCTAGGAGTTTTCCTTGGGTTCATACTTTTTCTTCTAAAAAAAAACTTTTCATATAGGTGCATTAGGTCTCTTCTTGCATCCTTTTCCTCTATCTCTTCCAAAAGACACCATTATCAAAGTTAAAAATAATTCTTCTTTTTCTTTCTTTCTTGCATCTTAGAGTAGTAAAATTCATACTCTTCAACCTTTTCTCCACTTGTCTGCATACGAACACACACTTTTATTTGGGCTTAAAATCTATATCATCTCATTTTTGATTGAATGCATATTTAGTCCACACATGTAGTAACTTTAAACTGCATCATGAATTAATCATAGTCCACTTATGTTACACAACCTGACCACTTGCACAAAATCAAACATCTAAATATACCTGAGACAAGGCCCGACTAGGACTTCATCACCTAGCAGATACCTTACCCATCCTGGCAATCCCACTTGGACTTCACTACCAAGGGGAAAGCCCACTCTATTCTCTGGCAAAGGATAAAATTTAGGGGAAGTATATACTGGCTAAGCGAGACCAGCTTATCACTAGGCTCGTGAAGTGAGGGGAGCTTGCTCCTTAGCATCAGGCCAGGTAGGGAACCTAACACAGACTCTTGAGCACTGAAACTAACCTGAAACCAACCTTAGACTACTTCTAGGACCCGTTCTAAAAGCCAACTTCCCAAACACACTCTAAGGCATAAGCCAACAAGACTCTAAAAATTTTTCTTAGGAATTAATGTTAGGGTCTGCTTGTCTTCATCTTCTTTTCTATCTTTATCTAGTTTTTTGAGCTAGTGAGGATGTTTTCTTCTTTCTTCGAAAAAATCTCAATTTTTTTGAGTTTCTAGAAAACACAGTAACCGACATCGATTTTAACACCAACGTCGACAACCTTTTTTTCTAGCATCAGTTATCTAACTGACATCGGCAATATATTTCACCAACATCAATTTTTCAACTGACATCGGTCACTGTCACAATTTTTCTTCTCAAAATAGCAACCTTAAAACTTGACCCTTTTTCTATCAAAAACACATTTTGGCTCTCTAAAACTGAAAAAACATAGTTTCTAAAACCTGACCCTTTTTCCCTTGAATGGTTTTGACACGTAGTCAAGATGAAACTCTTAGGTAATGACCACTTCCACCTTCACCTTCCATAACCAGTCCTCTAATGGAGTATCATTCAGATACCGAACGAACTCCTACCCAACCAACCCCAACTCAGCCCCCTATTGTCCCTAAAGGGCACCAAAATTTTGAGAGATTCCATGACCACAATGTCAAGGCTCTCCAACACTACCTCGTAAGACACAAAATGCAAGACTTTTCAAGTGAAGCGGCGATGACATCAACACCATCCGCTACCCAGCCTCTTATGACTCAGACTATCACCTCAACCATTAGCCTGACCATGGCCAATATGCAAAGTTTGGCCTCCCCATCTATTTTTGGACCGACCTCCATCAAGGTTTCATTACCCCCTCAATCACACGCAATCCAACCAAGTTCATCACATTTTTAGAACTTGATTATCTCGACTCCACACACTCTTACACCTATAAACACAGGAGTGACTACATATCCTTTTACCAATGCCACCATTCAACCACATTTGGTGGTATCTATTCAACTCATGCCCTCTAACTTCATGACATAAACCCCTTTGACTTCGACATCAACACCTGTGACTAGTTATCAATATGTTGCACCTATACAAGTGTAACTGACTACATCATATTCCCCTTCTAACACCTTTCAAGCACCTTACAACCTAGTGGGTGCCCCATCTACCAATCCATCAGCCGATCTCATCAAGATGCTGATGGACAAAATGTCTAATCTTGAGGGTTCCATTTCTGGTTCAAGCAATGTTCTTTCATATGACCAAATTTGCAATGAACCCATTCATCCCTCCATCCCAATCTGGCTGTATCCCAGTCAGTGGGAGCTTCATAAGTTCACTCACTTCTAGATTAAAGAAGACCCACAACAACATCTACGAGCATTCAGACATGCTTGTTACCTGATAGCACATGATGATGTGTTATTGCTATGCACATTCCCTATGTCACTTTCTGGTGCCACCCTCGATTGGTATAGCTCCCTTACCAGTCACTCTATCTTTTCTTTCACCCAGCTAGCTCAACTTTTCCTTGACCACTTTTTGATCAATATCACCAAAAAGGTCTCCATTATAGACCTCTACTCTATCAGGCAGTTTAACAACGAATCCATAACCAATTTTGTCACCTGTTAGAGAGGCTTAATCAACCAAGTCTCCTTATCCTTACCTCAAACTGAGCTCATTGAGCTCTTTTCTAGAGCATGTGCCAAGCACATCTCACCTACTTTGTAGGTTCAGACATTCTACACTTTTGGCGAAGCTTTCACCATGGCTCAAAAGCTTGAACTCCGTGCAGTCAATGAGGACAAGGTCAAATTGTGAAATAACAACACAAAATCCAATGACCCTTCTTCATCCAAACCTTCTTCTTCCCACTCTAAGGCCAAGGGAGTGGCAAACGTTGTGGTATTTAGATCACCATCATCAACCATAACCAATCAATCTCAACCTTCCACATCGCAAAGCATCACCAAACAATTCCAACAATGGTATATACAGCGTCGGTATACTCCTATAGGAGAATCATACGCTTCCGTGTTGGAAAAACTCATCAAGCAGGGGATCCTCAATCTCCCTCCAATCTGACCACCTCAATTCAACCCTTCAAAAGCCATCCTTACATGGTATAGGGAAAACAACTTCTGTCACTATCACCGAGTCCAAGGCCATGACATAAACAACTGTCGAACCTTCAATAACATTGTCCAAGACATGATAGATAAGGGTGACCTTATCTTGGACAACCCGAACATGCCACCCAACCAGAACATTGATATCTTCAAATAACCTTTTGCTAACCATCCTCTTAGCTAAAATAATGTCCAGACCATGGCCGATAGCTCCCTAGAACATGATATATGCACGGTAAACACAGTCTCACCTCTTGTCCCTGACCAACCTCCTCCACAAGTAAAAGAGCTTTCTTCTCCTATTCATCCATCATAGGTAGAAGAGCCTTCTTCTCCTATTAGTTCTCCATCGACCTCTCTTATATTGGAGGATGCTTCGACCATACCAATGCCATTAGCCCCACCTTCATCCTTCCTCCTACCAATGGAGGACCATACCCTTCCTACTCCTCAACCACATGTAGAAGGCACCATCATCCCTGCCCTCTATCCTCTTGAGGAGTCACATTCTCCAATTTCTTCTCCACCAAGAGAAGACCCTGTCTCTTCACCCACTTCGACCGAGGAAGACCCAGTGATGGTTTTCTCTTGCCTTTTGCCTGAGATTGCTACATCTCACTCACCTCCATCTACATTTGAACCCAAACCCATGCAGGCATCCACCATGCCAAAAGAGATTAAATCTCTTGGTGTTTGCCCCATATCTAATCTTGCCTCACACAATAGTGGCCCTCAAACCAAACCAAAGAAGGCCACTAAACTACACCAGAGAATTCCTTCCCCACCTTCATCATTGCCCTCTATTTTGGGCCCACATACATCCACCTTAATAGGAGTGCTTCCTACTCCAACACCTCATAGAGGAAAATTGACTCAATTATCCCATTTACCCATTAAACATATATTTCCTTCAAAATTACCAATACCTCCTATGCCTCCAAAACAAAAGTCATCAACCCCTACTACAACAAAACACGTAGACCCATTGGTGGGTTCTTATGCCTTATTGTTACAATAATTATTGTAGTCTTCTCACATCAATCTTCCACCTCTTAAACCATACCAATCTCTTAGACCCAAACCACCCTGGTTCGATGGCACTAAAGTTTGTGCGTATCATCGCATGCCGGGACATGACACTGAGCATTATTGTGCCCTCAAGGTTGTCATTCACCAATGCTTGGAGAAAGAAACCCTTTTTCTTGACCATATTATCAACAAACCTTCAACATCATCCCATGCTTCCCATACCTCCTCACCTTCACACTCATCAACTCTTAGATCAAGACCATCTTGGTTTGACAACACTAAATTTTGTCACTATCATCGCACACCAGGACATGACACTGAGCATTGTTGCACTCTTAAAGCTGTCATTCATCAACACCAAAAAAAGGATACCCTTCTCATCAAGGATCCTCTTGACTTCCCCTTTGCCAAATCTTTGACACCATCACATGCCTCACAAACATCATCACCTAAATCAGGATCTCAACACTAGACTATGGTCCCTCCACTGCCTTTAACCCCATTATTCGAAATCAACACAGTCAAATTTACCACTAGCCCACCAACCCAAAAGGATAAAGGGAAAAGACATATTTCTATCCCTTGGACATCCCCATCTACCAAGCCTTCACCACAACCAAAACCCAAGATTACTATCCTGGGCACATCTCGACCAGCATCCTCAGAGACAATCCCTGTCCCCATGGTGAAATAACTTCACCCAACCTCTGTGAAGACATCTTTATATGACCTCATACAAAGCTCTCCACAACATCATCAAGCCTTAATCAAAACCTTACAGGTAGTGGAGGTCCAACCCGAAGACCCCCAACCACTAGCCGCCTTAGTCCAACCATTTTTCAAGCATTCTCCTCATCACCAAAATAACTAGGGAAATTTGACTCTATATTAACTATCATGACCTCGACCAAACCTCAAACAAGCCTTGACCAAACATCGGCCTTGACCAAACATCAACCTCAACCAAGCCTCAACCAAACATCAACCAACCAAACATTGACCAACCAAACATTGACCAAACATCAATCAACCAACTTCCTAATCAACTTCTTGACCAAACAACAATCAACATATGACCAATTTGGAATGAAGTGAATGGGGAAAGTTTGCTCCTAATTGATTCAAACCTTACATCATAACACAAGCATGGGTCAGGGACTCATCAGAACTTGAGCCCCTTTATGCTTTGCATCTTCGACCAGTCTACTATTAGTCAAGTCATTGTTCACTTGACATTAACTTGAGCTCATCCCTTGAGCAACCTCCCATCATCGTCCTTCCTATTCCTTTCAACCCTCAACCCTACAAACATCAGTCAACCCTTTTGTCAAGCATGAATGCTTTGTCCTAATAAAAGGGAAACCCTCTAAACCTCTATAGTCAAGTCCATGACCAAAATTTTAGTCAACAAAAACATATAAAATTGGGATGCCTACTCAAAAGTTCATAAACTCTAAAGGCAGACTACTCCCTCAAAGGATAGTTGTACTATCATTACTATAGCTAATAGACTACTCCCTCAAAGGACAGCTATTCAAAGCCCTTAAATATATAAAGCAAAATATAGACCACTCCTTTGAAGGATGGCTATGCCTAAATCTTGCTACAAATAACACTATCTCTAAAGCTTCCTACATCGATCAGCTTCATAACATGACCACAAAACAAAACAACATCCCCTCATAGACTTCTCGCATCAATCAGTCTGTCAAAAAAAAAAAAAAATTGACTGACAAACTATAAAGTCATGGACTTGTCTATAGTCGTTCTCAGGGTCACCTATAAAAGGGGCAAAGTTATCCCTGCTAAAAGAGTTACCCTATCCTTCCATATCACATATCACACCTATCTCCCCAACATACTCAAGGGATTTCAAGCTCACTTAACGTCAAGTAATTTGAGTACTTCTCTAACACAAACACTGGTCAACGACATAATGCATGAACAGGGATTTTGTTTTTAAAAACCTCCTACCTATGCCATCATTATAGTCCTTGTCAATGAAAGAGCAATGCACCTTTCACTTATTTTACCTCTTGGTCACAATTCAACCAAATCATTTTCTCAACCATACCCAATCAAACCAAACATTTTCAGACCACTGACATGACATAGTCCATTTCACATAGTTTTTATGGAAAATAATACACATGGGAACTATCGACAAGACACAATTTATGTTAAGCATAAACCATTACTTTTTAAAGCATAAATCATCTCAATTCATTTTTAGCATACATCCATCACCGATATGGAAACTTGCTAGGGATGAAAGACCACTCAACCAATGTTACAGAATACACCATCACATAATATGGAAAAGGCTGTAACATCATCTTACCCTCATCATTCATCATGACCAAACCAATCATCAACCCCTTTGACTTGACTATTCTGAACTACATTGGCCTGAGGCCCCCACATGGGCTATGTAGGTAGCACTCAGATGACATGACATCTTCTGGGGTTAGCTCAGCCACATCTATTTGTTCATCTATCTGATGGACAAACTATATTACCCTCATCATTTCACTCATGACCAAACCAATCATCGACCACTTTGCCTCCTAGCCTAAACTACATTGGTCTCAGGCCCCCACATGGGCTATGTAGGTAGCACTCATATGACATGACATCTTTTGGGGTTAGCTCAACCACATCCATTTGTTTGTCTATCTAATGGACAAACCATATTACCCTCATCATTTTACTCATGACCAAACCAATCATTGACCACTTTGCCTCCTAGCCTGAACTACATTGGTCTGAGGCCCTCAACACAAGGGCTATATAGGTAGCACTCAGTTGACATGGGGTCTTCTAAGGTTAGCTCAGCCATTCCTTCATCTGTCCATCTAATGGACCAACTATTTCAACTCAACTCAACCAATGACCTTGGAGATCGTGACTATCTCCTCAGACCACGACCACTCCCAAGACAATGTTGCCTTGGTTGTTTTTGCATGTATGCTACCTCACGAATGGTTAGCAAAATTGTTTACAACCCACATTACAACCCTCACAAGTAATATATCATGAGTAAGTTGATCCCCACTACTTGTGACATTTTTGTGTTTTAAAGATCACTTCCTGAGCCTAAGATACTTGGAACACGATGACCATTAGAGCTACATCTTAGATCGAATAACCTAATCAGCTACGACTAAATGTTGGGGCTCAGTTATTTCAATTTTGGCACTCCTCAACCTTTGACCTATGACAATTTGACTTGACCATCTCGTGAAGTAGTATGCATGCAATCTCAACTTTTGCAACATTCACACTCAAACTTCACCATATCTATCCACTATCTATCAAATCAGCACCCGATTCCAGGTTCCCTTTCCTCTACTCCTGCTTTGAGGGGGAATACCTCATCCCATAATTGGGGTAACCAACATTCATTTTTGTCTTACAGTTCACCAGAACAACCAACAAGATGAAAAGACCTCATCCCATACCTGGGGCAACATAAACTCCTATTTTTGTCTTGCAGTTCGTCAAGAACAACCAACAAGACAAAAGGGGGAAAATGTAGACACCAAAATCATGTCTACTCCTTGGTCGACTCCCCCTTGGTCCCCTTGGCCTACTTATAACACATTCGTAACCCACACACTTATTAATTTAAAATAATAACCTATTTTAAATTAATAAACCCCCTTGGCACACCACCCATGGCACCTCATCCCACGTTGGATACCTCTCCTTGGATGCCTCCCATCACCCTATGACCCATTTATGACCTATTTCAACCCCCCTCATGCCTATTAATCCACCTTCAATAGTTTTCCCATGACCAATTGACTCGACAGTTAGAAGAATAGGAAAAAGGCTAATTTTAGCCTTTTTACCTATCTTCTAGCTGCCAACATCGGTTACCCATCAGCCAACGCCAGTGGGATCACCAACGTCGGTTGCTTAAAACCAACTTGCAGTCGAACAGATCAGTCTTGTCTCTCTCCCTAGCCAGAATGATAATCACAAACTTGATCATTCAATCAATCAATCCTCCTCTCTCTTGACTGCTAATTCTTTGGCTACAGGTACTCAACCTCTCTCTCTCTCTCTCTCTCTCTCTCTCTCTCTCTCTCTCTCTCTCTCTCTCTCTCTCTCTCTCTCTCTCTCCCCAGACACACATCAAGTAGCACAGGCTATAAGGATTCTACATCAGTCTTCTACAGGTTAAATAACCTCATTCCTAAAATATATTAGGTCTAAATAGACTTATTATACCTTTAAAACTTATATAATCTAGGTAATTATTGTATGTGACATTTAAAACATAATAAAATTGAGTCTACATGTTTTATATCCTCAAATAGAGGTCTTGACTGAGCTTCAATGGTGTCCTTTGAAATATCTACCTTGGTTTGACCTAAGTCAAATTTGACCTCTGTTTGAAGTCCTTAGATTTTGAATCTTAAAAATGGCCATAAATATTGATCTAGCCTTCTCAAATTATTCTATCTATTATCTCTTCATTCAATCTTAGGATCCTAATATTAGTTCTTTGGCTCCTTGACCTCATGCATACCTTATATCTCCCTTTGTATGAATGAATGTGAGACATAAATATTTTTCTAGTCTAATGCAATTAAGACACTTATAACCCATCCATTTGATCTTAGGATCTAATAACCTTTTGACCCATTACTCTCCATTGATCTTCTTTATATGATTTCATGCACACTATCGATCTATTTTGATCCACTGATCTTATTTTTCCCCTACATTGTTGGATCTACTTTTACAACTAATAATGCACCATTGATCTATTTGGGTGTACTTATATTTTTAGTTGATGGATGTCATTAGATCTCAAATTGATCTACCATAATATTTATATTTTTCATTCATGTATTCATCATTGTAATATTTGATTCCAAATGGTTATTTCATGAAGCCCAGTTTTGATGTATGTGTAAATGTTTCGCTATACAAGTCTAACTATGAAGCTTTATATCTTGAACTAGAAAAGACATCAAGATATGAAATTTTTAGAAGATGATATAGGCATGAAATACATCATTTCCATGTGATATTTTGGATTGAGAGGATTTCTAAGTTAATTTATTAAATGCATAATCAATTTGACCCATTTATTTTTTTGTGTTGTGCCATTATGGTCTAGTTCTTCTATGCTTTTGAAGAAATTATTATCTCTTTAGAAGGCTCTAATGAATTTTTAAGAATTTTTTTAGCCTGATTCACACACTTAAATGCTTGAAAAATCATGAAAACCTATTAGATCTTCTTTCCTTACAAATATAGACTTGTTTCAATACTTGCTTCTCAAAGATCAACAAATTACACTTTAAGCTTGCTTAAATTTTTTCAAAATATTTTTAAGAAATATGAGATCTTCTTTTAATTTTGGTCCACTCATTCCATCTAAAACTCTTTCCATCTATTCAATCCATCTCTAGGAAAAGATCCTTATGTGGGCCAACTTTGGCCAACATGCCCATAAAAAATCTATGAGGAGATATTCTAGCTTCACATAAGAGGCATTCAAAAGGTTCTGAACAAGATTAGTAGTAAACATGAGCAGTAGTGAGTACCTCAGAATAAATCTAGAATTTCCCAACTAGAGTCAATAGTTTGGTGATCAAAAAAAAAAAAAATCTCTACCCTTTGAATCATATATGACCATAACTCTATAGTAAAGTCTCTTAAATCAAATATAATTCTTAGGAATTTAAAATTGACCCTAGGAAGGATCCATCACTACTAATATACCTACTAATATCCCTCTAGACAAGGATGTTTAGGTGAAATGGACTTGAGATAGAACTGTGTTTTAATGGAGGACCCAAAATCAAGGTAGAAAATGTTACGGCATTATATACAATAATTAACTAAGTCCTCAACTTATTAGAGAGTGAGGAAGGATTCATCAGTAAATTTCCCATTGATCAAGTATAACATTGATTTAGGGAGAGAAAAAACCATCACCAATCTATTAGAAGCATAACTATCTAAAAGATAACTCAAGCACTTAGTAACTAGAACATAAAGGGAAGGTGTAAGGGGGAACCCATATTTGATAGATATATAAATCTCAAGGTTTTCATATTTAGAACCATTAATAGTAATGTAAACACATGCATCCTAAAACAACATATTAACAATATGAAGAAACTTGGGACCAAACCTGAGAGCCTAAAGCATAGATATGATAATAGGTCATGTAATCTAATCATAATCTTTCTCAAATTCAATCTTGATGAATAACACCATCTAGTTAGATACCTTATCCCATTCCATACCTTCCCAAATAATAATAATATTATCCAATATGTATCTATGTTTAAAAAACCATGTTTTTTCACTTCTCATAATTAAGTGAAGTAAATATTTGGTTTTGAGGGTTAAAATTTAGCTATAATTTTGAAAGTAAAATTAAGAAAGTGATGGGCCTCTAGTTGGTAATGACCTTAGGGTCACCAGCCTTAGGAATGAACTTGATGCTACCTTGATTAATGATATTTCCCAAATATATATACAAAACAAATTTAAAATAGACTTTGTGAAGATTAAATCCAACCATATCTTATAGGGTTTGATCTAATTCCTAGGTAAACCCATTCACTCATGGGGTCTTATCAAAATCTATCTACATGAAAAATTATTTAAGGTCATTGAGGTTGAGGGGCCTATCATATTTAACTCTCTAAGATATTTATAGCTTATATGGGGCCACTTTAATTTATTGATAAATAATAGCTTCACGAGTAGGGGAGGATGGCTACATAAAAAACACTCCATGATAGTGATGTATAAAATCTTGTAAGATGTTAGGTAATTTGGTGAATCTATCTGAAGTACATATAAGTTATTTTATTTTATTTTTATCATGTATTGAATGGAGGAGAGATAAAAATTATTTAGTCACTATATCTCTAACTTTTAACTAATGTATTTGTGCTATATGTTATGCTCCTCTAGCCTTGTAAACCTCACTAATTAGAGCTTATGTCTCCACATGGTAAACTGAGTCTGCAAATGAGGGATTTAATTTATGGATTTTAATTCCTATGAAAACCTAAGATATTCATGGTTTTTATCATTATGAATCCACTACCTAAATATATTTGTTTGTTTACCATAAATCTAAAGGAAACATGTGGTTTAGGCTATTTCATCAGCCTAACACTCAATCCAACCAGTGTTCCTTGTGAATCTAAGAGCCAGGTTCTAAATTTTAATGATATTCCACATATCCCACTCATGTTTGAGATGGGTATTATTTAGGTAAAATTCAAAATTATGGGATTTAACTTGAGGGGAATTCCACTCAACGTAAAATTAAATAGGATGATGGTTAGACAAGAAAGTGTTTGGGATAATAAAAATAGGTTGATCATAAAAAAGAGTAAAGAATAAAATGTATTGTTATGTAATCAAGTCATGCTAAAGACACATAATAAATCTATCTTCTCCTTGATTAAAATTATACTAGGTGAACCAAGAATAATTTTATTCTCTCCTCCTTTGATAGTTAGGATTAAAAACCCCAACTTTATTTCACATATAGAACCATGTCTCATATTCTCTATCACAACATCTCATGGAAATACATCTTTTATTATCTGTAGTAAACTAAATAATTTTGAATTCACCATATATAATCTAATGCATATCTATAAGAGAGTCTGAAAACCCTATTTAGATCAAGGTGTGTTCCACAGCATCATTAGAGGCATATAAGTTGACTAGGCCAATGATGTGATTACCAAAGTAAAAAAGAGTCCAAACCACTCAAAGGGTTGGGTCATAACCCCAAGAAAAAATATTTTGAGATATATTAGGTGTTAAAATGGTAACCAATCTCCCACAACTAGAATCATTGTAGGTGACCTAATAAAGGGCCCTGGATAGATGGTGTGAGCAGCAGAATGAAGTAGAAAATCATAAATTTTAAATTATTACATGTAGACAATTTTCATTTTGGAAAAATGATAACAATTATTCCTTACCATATACATATGTGTTGGATTATTGAGTCTTATAACATTCCAATAATAAACTATCATTGGGAATCATAAAGTTTCATATCATTCCCTTTTATAAGACTTGAGAGGGGTACAAATCAATTGAAAGATGAGTGAGGAATGTCATAGTCTCTAATTTAAAAAGGTTACCTTTTTTCATCACATAATCTTCCTCTACAAAGGGTGAGGGACTATGTGAGTTCTTTATAATATCATTATGGTTGAAGGTAATAAGGCTAAACTTTGAATCTAAATCATTTACCAATAAAAAGTGTTGTGAAGAAGGATCCATAGTAGTGGGAGATGGGGAAAAGATAAAATGGGTGACCAATTAAATAAATATGGAAATGGGATATGGTGGTTTAACTTATGTGGGCATATGAACTTCACTAATAGAAACTAAGGAACTTGGCTCCCTTGTGGGACTATGCATCAATGGCTAGGGTTTGGCATTTGCATGGAATACATTATTTTGACTATTAGAGATTGTTGTCCACCCATCATAGTTCTAGGATTTCAAATCAGACCCACTTTTCTCTAATCATATGGTCTAAATCCTGGAATCAAAAACAAGTATTTGAGAGGTTAACATAAAACACAAACTGTGTGAATTGGTTATTATCAAATTGAATCTAAATAGACTCTTTGATATCTCCATTAAAATATATTTCCACATACACCCTTCTCTAGGGATGTGTTTCATAGATTTTTTATTGTTCATGGGAGATAAAGTGTCCTAGAGGCTTGATAATTTGGTCAATCAATCTCCATAGAGGAAGTGTTAAGAATGCAAATTCTACCCACACTATGATTTAAATTTTAGCTTGTTTTGAGACTTGAAAGTATTGGGTCCAATGAAAAAAAAATTAAAGTGTTACATATAAACTAGGGGACATGATTAAAAATGTATTTATAATGTTCTATGTTTGTGAAATGAAATAGTAAGAAACCCTTGGTAAGGTTTTGGACTCCTTCTAGTTTTACCCCAAGGCCTTGCCAATGGTTGTGAACCCACTTCTTTAATAGGATCTTTGAAGGGATTTGAACCATAAAATAAGCATCCAAGGTAAAAAAAAATTAAAATAATTATAGGCTTTATCAAACTTTGGTAATTATAGAACCACATCTGGTAGATGAGTATCATGGTCAGAGTCAATGCCTTGTGGTAAACCATTGGGACAAATTTATGAACTTGTTTCAACACTATTAATTCTAAATATACCATAAGATATCCCTACATTGAATGATGTAGCAATAGTGTTAGTATCCATTTAATAAATAAATGGTATAGCCACCCAAAAGATGGAAGGCTAACCTAACTAAGTGTAAAAATGCATTGTCAAAACAAAATAAATCTCACATAGATCAATTAATAGATCAATGGTGTGGAGGATGGGAAAAACTTAAAAGCCAATAGACATATAGTGCTATGTATGGATCTAAAACTAACTTTAGATCCTTTTTTTCTATAAAATTTCATGGTTTTAAAAAAACTCAAAACTTTAGATATATTTTAGTTTTATGGTTTTGAAAAAAATCTTCAATCTCCACGGGTTTTCAAGATTATTATTGTCTTCCCTTAAAAACTTCATTTACACTATCATATCTTGATGTTTGTGTCCATATCTCCTAATATTCAAGATACATTTATAAAAACCTCTTTTTTAATTTTATTACTTTTTTTATATCATTAAATAGATTCGATTTTAAATTTTGTATTACTTTAGGTGTAGTTAAATGTTTATGGATGTTTGTTTTACATTTTGATTGAAATTAATTAATTTATAATACATATATAAATAACCACTCATAAAATATAATCATTAAAGTGATGACGTGAGTATTAAAAATATTACAAAAAAATGATTTTTTTTAAAAAGTTAATTAAATTATGATAATAATTTTAACATTAAAAAAATGACATTAAATATATAAAATTCAAATGTCACAATAAATGTAAAATATTTATTTAAATATGGTAATATATTTTATAAATATATAAATCATGAAATTTTGGTGATTTTATATTATATGGATGCCATATTGTGATGATCTAATGCGGGCCCCACCGGACGTTCCTCTGGCGGTCGGGACGGGTTCTTGGCCAGTCGGTTTAAAAGAATCAATGGCACCACGTGTTCCAGGGAATTACCTTGGCGGTCCTTCGGTGACTAGCCATATAGGGGTCTAAAAGAGGACCCAAATCATCTCGAGACTTTTGGTGTGACGGCCAGTCCTACAGTGGTATCAAAGCCAAATTCCTACCATCCTATTGGGTAGTTTGGGTAGACCAGAGCCAAATTCCTGCCAACCTGTTGGGTAGATTGGTCAGTGAATAAGCGAATTAATCATGGGCATTTCAAGTACTCAAAAACAGTGGGACACTCTTATGACAGTGAATGAGGAGTGGGAGTTAGTATCACCTTAGGTTCAGGAGAGGGTGTCTTTTGATCACTTTGTTAAGCTGAGGAGGGAGCACTACAAATTAGTTAGACAAGATAGCAGCATGTCCCATGATCTTTATGAGATAGAAGATAGTGATGATGAGATATTTTTAGCAGCAACCTCTTCAGAGTTAGATGAGGATGAGTCCCATGCTTGCACTCAGAGTGTAGAGGTGTATTCAGATGTTAGTACACTGAGTGTTGATGATCTCTCAAATATGGCAGAGATTGTAGAAGAGTCCCAGGATCCAGTTATTGCAGATGACACCTAGGGGAATGCAGTGGACAATTTTGAGGACTTAGTTTCACCGACAGTTTCTTTTGATATGGAGGAGTTAGATAGTGATGCTACAATTTTTGATATTATTGATGTTGATATGAGCTTTGGATTTGATTCGCAGAGTATGGTTGGTAGTACTCTAGAGATCAGTGATTTTGAGTCTACTCTTTTGGACCGTGCATCAAAGAAGGATTTTAGGAGACAATCTAACAAGTGCCATCATGTGTCTAGTCAGCTGAGAGTTAGTGAGCGAGACATTGCTACCGCTTGTAAGAATTTTGATGCTGCTCATTATTTGTTAGTAGTTTATGGATGGGGTTTTCCTACTAGCATTGAGCAGGGAGGCAGTTATTTGTCCTTGACAGAGATCCACTCTTTATGGGAGGCTCTTCAGATTCTGAGATAGGATTATATGCAGTTAGTAGCCGATAGAGATTATCTTATGGAGTGGGGCAGCACATCATATGATGCATTATTGGTCAAGGAAGATAAGGTGAGTGAGCTTACTCAGTAGCTTGAGGTGACTTCTGAGATTCTTGAGAGTACGTAGTTGGCTTTTGAGGAGTCATAGTTTCATTTGGTTGAGGTGACTGCGGAGTTGGATTATTTGTGGTCTTCACCAGTGCCTGACCCAGTCCATTTGTATATTGAGATGGTTGGTGGTGAGTACCTTCCTGTAGTGGTTGCTGAGGAACATGTTGTTGGAGTTGACACACATGTTCAGGATTTGGGAGTACTTGGACCTGATGAGTTTGGCATACTAGTGGAGTTGAGTTTCCAGATTGATTCTTCTCACATCGATGACAGTGTGGTATAGTTGGTCATGCCACCTTTACAGAGGGATCAGTTATGGGATGGATTGGCACCATCTTTTATAGATGGAATTCACAGTTTGAGTTGTCCATTCTACTTGGGTTATGATACTTTGAGAGTTTGTTTCTCATGTGTTCTTGACTATGGCAGTTGTGCTTTTAGAGATTGGTTGAGTTGCATTCACCAGTTTGATTATGGATTCCTCTTTATTCTATTTTAGAGGATATTACAGGAGCTTGCATTGATTAACAGTAGTGAAGATCACAACTACATTTGGGATCTAGGTGGATCGAGTGGTTCATTGTTCTGAGATTGCTTGGGGATAAGCAATTTTTGGAGGGGTAGATTGTCATGTCCCTTGTAAGTGGACATTGACAGACTTGATGATTAGCCTATTATATGACTTTTTTAGGCTAATAGGATGGATAGAGAGGGTCATGATGGAGCTTGGATTGGATTTGATTAGTAGAATTCCTATAGTTGGCTTTCATTCAGGCTCTTTTGGACATGTTTTGCCTGAGCTTCTATTATTTAGGGATTTTTGACATGTAGTGGAGTGCCCTTATTTTGGTATGGTCATGTGCAGAATCACTCCCTGATTCACCAACTTCAGTCAGTTTGAGGATCTGACATGTATTGAGGGAGATATTAATATTTGATTGATTTAATCAAATATTAATTATTTGGCCTAATTTTAATTAGGAAACCCTAATTCTTAATTATGAAACCCTAATTAGGGAAAGCATATCTTTTTGAGGGTATAAGGGTTTCTCATGGGAGAGAGTTGGGAATATGAATTGATTATTGATTTTGATATTGAAGAATTCTTGTGTGAAGATTGAGCCAAGGGTTCTAGGATTCCATTTTGCATTGGAGAACATCCACTCTTCAGTGTGTGTGATTCAGAGGTTGTGAGATATCAGTTGATTTATTTCCAATTTGAGAGATAGCTTCATACAAAAGTTATCATAGTATTTCAGGTATTTTGAGAGATAACTTCACATAGAAGTTATCACAGTAATTCAGGTATTTATTTCATAAGTTTTTATTCAATAAATTATACAGATATAAATCTTCTGTATTAGAGCCATATATCTTGAGATCAGGGGTCCAACAAATAGGGTGTACTTTATTGGTAGCCGTACGAAGTCTGTACAAATCCATACAAATTCATATAGAGACCGACATCGGTAGGCAGAGATCCATAGCGACCGACATCAGCTGACCTATCACCGATGTCGATAGGTTAATGATGTCAGTCAACTGACGACGATAGTATAATTGACGTCGGTGACTGTGTTTTTGACACAACAGGCTGAGATGTGCTAGATTCAGGTTTTATTCCCAGTTTGTAGAATACTCAAGTTTTTAAGACCGTATTTGAATATTATTTTATATGCATGATAGAGGATATCTATTGTAATCATCTGGATGAATAATAAGATTAGTGATTTGGCAGTTAAGAGATTTACTGTGGTTTATTTGTTATTTGAATTTATTCTGCAAAATTGTATCTTTGTTTAGAGCTTTTATCTTTCTATATTCCCTATTTGAAGGGGATATTACAGTGGTATCAGAGCTTTTGTTTTTCACATATCCCTATTGGTTGAGGATATTACAGTGGTATCAGAGCTTTTGTATTGCTATATTCCCTATTTGAAGGGGATATTACACATATGTGACTATAATACATAAATAATTCAATGTTTATAACTTTTTAAAATTTTTGCAGTGGATTTTAACATCTTTTACAATAATTTAATCATTATAACCTAACAAAGTATTTAAAAATGAGACTTTTCTTTGATTCCAAAAAAAATTGTTTGTATTTTTTTATGCCAACCTTCACAATCCTTGGACTATTACTAAATGAGTACATTAATAATCTTTGTAATTGTAGTATCAAAAATGATCTTAACTATGATTAATCAACATAATAAACTAAAAACACAATACGTAATTCCTAATTAATCAATTCAAAATATGATAAGATAATTCACATATAATTTATATAAAAATAATTTATTGTGTTTTTTTTTAAATAATTTGACTTAATTTTCCTATCCAAAATCTAAAACACTTGCATACCAAGAAAATTCATGTTTTACTCCTTACTTTACATTGGAAATAAAATATGAAACTTAAAGAATATAATTAATATTTTGGTGCTTGTGATATGGGGTGGTTTTGCTTTAAAGGAGCATTTAAATATTAGATTCATAAAAAAATAAAAATATTTAAAACAATAAATTGTATAATTAAAAATAATCTAAATACATAAAAAAAATCCCATGTAAAGGGTAAAACATGTTCCATGGAAAATTATATCTTCAATAGTGAAAATTCTTATATTAATTGGTTTATCTCTATAAAATTCATGTGAGAGATCAATATAATATCTATAATTATTTATATATACATTCTTTTTCTAGGTGAACTACAATGCTTTTCTGCTAATACATTATAATTCAATTCAAATTACAAAAAAAATAACACTTATGTCAAATTTCAATGGCTGTGAATAAGGAGAATACGAGTACTTAGTTTAAAATGGTTCTAAATAATAAGGTAAGATAAGGATAGTAAACTATGTGAGCATGATAAGATAGGACATTCTCAAAAAGATGTATTTAATCAAGGTGAAAGTCTAAAATATGGCCCATATTTTATAATTTAAGTAATATTATATAACTTAAATAAGCTTGATAAATTAACTATAAAATAACACTAAATATTTCCATGATACATTTTTAGGTTTTTATATTTTTCTCCATTTTTATTTTTATCCCTAATTGGATTTGGAGGTGCACACAAATTAGATTAAAAAAATGACATGGTATGGGTATAAAATTTTATACATCTGTATCTATATATAAAATATATAACTTGTAAAATACAAAAGAATGTATTTTTATACAAATACATGGGTGAATACTAAATAATAATAATTTTTTGAATTATTATATTTTTAAAACAATATACCTCATTCTATTTGGAAAAATATATGATTAAAACATTGAAATAAATATATTTAAATTTAAAGAGAAGAGATGGAAAAATCTTTAAGATCAAAATCTAAAGATGCATACAAGATTTTTTGAGACGTTTCTTCCCTTTTGAAGGAGGATCCACTAGTTAAAATCCCAAATCCTATCTCTAATAATGCATGAAAGAGCAAAGGTCACCCAAAATAATAACCCAAGCCAACCTCCTAGAGTGCAAGTAAGAGATCTACTGAAGAAAAAACTCATAAGAAAGCCTCATTAAAAGAGATTATTTTAAATCCCACTCATATGAATAATATAAGGAATAAAAATATATAAAATAAGTACATGTGTTAGTTATAAATTAATACTATGGTCTAGGTAATGTTTCATTCCTTCTCTTAAACAAGGTTTTATTATTGATAAATTAGTTGCTCCCTCATGATTTGCCTAGATAATGAGGAGACATCTTATTTTTTAAATATTCTTAATGTAATATGATTCATATAAATATTTAATGTATTTTGTCCTACTCTTCCCAATATTCATGAATGGATAAGCCAAAATTGGGATCTTATATTTATAGAAGAGGTTGAAATAAGATTATATTCTCAAAAACGGGTCCTAGTTTCATAAAGGGGAAGGATTACTCATGAATCCTTGATTTCCACACTTTGACACCAAGACTAAAAACATCTCCCACATTCTAGTTTAGTTGAGTCTACCAAATTTGGCTCTACACTTTTGGATCCTACCAATGCTAAAATAGATCAGAGATGTTATCGGTGTTTTTTGTAACCAAGAATCCTTAATATAAGAATGATTCATATCAATGTGTAAACATATTTTGTGTGTTTTTGAACTTGAGAAAAGGTTTCCATGATTAATTTTCATTAGTTTTGGGTGGTTCATCAAGAACCCAAAATATATATTATGAAAATATTACCTTAAAATATAGGTAATGTTTTTAATATGGCTATCTAGTTACTGCATTTCCACATCTAGAGGCTCTAAGTGAAAACTCATTAGATAATAATACTATCTCAATAAATAATATTTTCCAAGTGGTTCAAAGAAAGAGAAAATATAAATATACTTGATGGAAGGGAGACACACTAGACCTCAAATCATTTTATGTTATTGATCAAAGGAAGGGACCTGAGGAAGGAATGCTAATAAAAACCTAGAAAAAGTATAAGAATCATAAATTCCATAAGAAATGGATACCACTATAAATAAAATTAATGGGAAAATAGATTTCCCCGTAGAATAAAGTCAAAAAATAGTAATGAAGAGGAAAAAGGATCATATAAGTTCTTATATGATTGAAATTAATTGAGCGTCAAAACCAGAAGAGGACCAAGATTTGTAGCTTCAAATTAACCCACCAAATTCAAAGGGAAAAATAAA
>JARHVA010004870.1:0-10000 GCA_037957365.1 Torreya grandis | reverse complement strand
ATGAAATATAAATTTTAAAATTTTTAAATGCTTGAAAGTATAAATAAAAAAGTTTAGGAGTACACATGAGTGTTGATGCAACCATTTTACCTTTTGGCAATATGATTTAAAGGATGTCTCATTATGAAGCATTGAATATGATATTAGGACAAATATAAACTTCAAGTTGACACACACACACACATAGACACACACACACGCGCTCGCGCGTGCACACACACACACACACACACACACACACACACACACACACACACACACACACACACACACACACACACACACACACACACACACACACACACACACACACACAGAGCTATATATATGAACTTGAAGTTTAGATTTGTCCTTATATCATATTCAATGCTTCATAATGAGGCATCCTTTCAAATCATTTCTAAAAGGCAAGATGGTTGAATAAGAGGACACATTCCCTGAACCTTGGTGTAAATGTGAATTTACTCGTGACCATTGAGATTGTTTCATCTCAATAGTGTAAAATAAATATGTGCATAATATATTAACTATGACTGATTTAATAAACTCACAACATATATCTAGTGAGGGTGGATGATTTGATCAAATATAACTTATAGGCATGGTAAAGTTAAAATGTTTAATCAAATAGAACTTATAATCTTGGTAAGGGTGTGTGATTTAAACAAATCAAACTTTTAAATATAAACCAACTATTGTAGTAAATTGGCTCAATAACAATCCATAATAGTCCACCTTAGGTGTGATAACTGTCCATAATAGTATTTGAAATCTATAAAATGATTTTATTTTGTAATTTTAATGTCACATATGTCTCAAGTTTAAATTTGGGTATAGTAATAATATTAATGTATATAATGTTGCCGCAAATGTGTGTCTAAAATATATAATAATGAAAACTAGTGAATCTAAAATCAATGCAAGTGTGAAGGACATGTTTCTATGACATTCCCCCAATGAATCAGGATAATCTAAGAATTAATGTTAATGTGGAGAACATGTTCCATAACATCCCTCCATTTTAATCTAAAGATATTAAGTATTGAATAAGATTAGAGGTCATAACTTTTTCACATGCCCCAACTATAATATAACATTGTGGAAGTGTGGAAACTATGAAAATATGGCATGAACCCATTGATATTCCCCCTTTTTGAGGTGAGGGAAATAGAATATGGTATTTTTCTTCCCTCAAAATTATAAGACAAATGTATAAGCTACATATGGATCATGTAACATATAGTGGTAAAATGTATAGGTAGATATACAATTAAATCACATACTATATGATCACATAAAGTCTTAAGATGCATGATGTAGATCATGGAAAAATATAGAGTAACAATACAAGATCATCACACAATCAATCACACACATAAGAGCACTCAAAGTAAATTAAAAAAACTTGTTTAAAGATACTTGATAGAAGGATATTTTTCAAATTCCACGCAATCTAAGGGACACAATTATTCAAATGTCCACAAAGCATAGAGTGCCATATTAAAATTGCTATATAACCATCAATGACATATTCAAATGTCAAAATAGGAAAGCAAAGGCATTGAAGCCATAATAAATGGAACATATTAAAATTATCAAAAAATAAATATAACTAAAGACAATAGGAATCAAGGAACACACTAAAATATTTTATAAAATGGACAATTATGATAAATGTAATCAACCAACATGAACCTAGCATACTAATTCCTATAAATATATATTTGTGACCAATTTTAATTACCTATCATATCAAGTACATTGTTAAATATATAAGCATGGATATAGGCATGTGTAAGTATATATAATCTCAAAAATGATAATGGAAAATTATCATAGAATAATGTTACCTAGGAGTATCGTGATCAAAGAAACAGATGCCCCTAACCTGCTTAAGATGTAAGTGGATGGAAGTTCTAACATATGTATGTGAATATATCATGTATCTAGGTACATATGTATCACACCTAAAAAAAATGTGAAACATATGTTTATATATATAAATAATGATATGTTATCTATTAGCATGAAGTAAGCAACATATGTGTTACAAATAGTACAACTAGGAACACATTGAAAATTTATAGTATTTTTGAATTTTTTGAATGTTTTTGTATTTTTGGAATATTTGACTTTCTAGATTTTTTTAGAAAAGATGAAGTATATCTAGTTATACCATCTAAGGGATGTTCATACGAAAGTGGTCTAAACATTATATATGGCACAGCAAACTATGGGTATTATTGAGGATCACATATAGGTGTAATATTTAATAATATAGGCTCTAAAATGCTCTTCATATATCATAGGACTGTATGATCTAAAAGAGGTAATATAAGGATTAGGGATTCATGGAACCCATAATTATTTTATATGTAGTGTCTTTTGAGTATAAATAAAAGTAACATGTTCATTAGTTATAGATAACTAACTACACTATATATTAGTATATGAGGATTCCATATAATCCACTATGTATTTATGATGTAATGGTATCTTGAGTATGAGATGCCTAGGAAAGGGAATTACCTATTTCTTACATTATTAAAAAGGATTAATAATTTTACATCTGATAATTATCTATCTTGGAACCAAATTATCTTGTTCAAGTGGACCTTCATATGTAATTATAGGAACTATGGCTACCCTATTGGTATGAATGTTGATTTAACTTTTAAGGGTTATTGCATGTAAGCCATAGGTTTTTAAAGGTTTGAGCATAGTAAATATGGGTATAAATATGAAGTAAATATATCCATTTATTTATAACATAACTGACATAGTTTGACCTTTCTAAAAATAGCATTGAATGATGTAAAAAAATACATAACTGAAAATTAACTGAGATGGGAGATCTAGAGGCTACAAACTAGGATAGGACCTGATCTAAGTGTCATGGAAAGGATATAGGTGTCAAAACCCTTCTTATACAATAGTTACCTAATTTTAAAATAGTACTAAAGTTGATAGTGTCCTTATTTTAGTGTTAGTGTCCTCTGTATAGAACTATTTCATGCTTTTTGATGCACCTGTGTCTAAGTCTACAAAGCTTGTTACTATGTGCATGAGATTTGATTCATTATCAGTGACATATTTTGATTAATTTTACATGGAAACCCTAGACCTTCATGTTATTAAGGCATCTTATTGGCCCAAGTAACAAAGTGTGATGTTAGTGGGGTAGGATGGACATCTTCAACACCCAACTATGAGGATATTATCCTACATACCAATACTTCGAAGAGGGATCAATCCTGATGTAGTTCTCCCCACCTAAGTGTTGGTTCAATTATAAGTGAAGATAGTATGAAATATAGTTTGAGTGATTTTAAGTGGATATTGAGACAATAAATCTTAGTATTTTGAGTTTGGGATGGTTTTAGATGAATGTATATTGAAGTAGGGAAGAATAAGGACTGATAACCTTAATTTGTGCACTTGTTTTGAGCTTAATTTTGGTTATTTTTATATGTTTTCCATCTACTAGACAAAGGGATAAGATTCATGTATTAATTATTCTATTACTAGTGTAGCTATTAAAAGAGGTCTAGGATGACCTCAAGTGATTCATACAAGATATTCATTGCAGACAAAAGGTAAGAAGTGATAGTAGTGCCCAAATTGGGACACTAATGCATAGATTAGGACACTCGTGCCATTGGTGATAGCTTCTAGGTGGTAGAACATAAGACTAGGGGTGAAGGATGATAAGATGAGGGCTTGTGACTAATTTAGGGATGTTTAAGGATGTGTGTGGCCTACATGAAGGTTGGGTAAGTATCTAAAGATGCCTAAGATAGGTTTAAGGATAAGTTGTCTATGGGTGGTTGCAGGTAACACTCTTATCACTAAAGTGACATTTTTAGGTGACTACATTTGACCCCTTTATTTTATAAATGTAGTAAAACAAAAAGACTAAGATAAATGAAAATAAATGTACCTAGACTTACCTAAGAGGTGAATCCCATGAATCTAGATTTGAGTGTGTGAAACATGTGTTGATGCATGTAAATGTATCATAAGGTTCATATAGTTTTGAAAAAACTTCTCATTTCAATATTAAAAAAATCTTTTACATGATTTGTTGGTTGTGATCTTATTGAGATCTGTGGTGGAGTAGTGGCTAATCTATTTGACTATTTCACAAAATGATTATATAAGTGGTTCTTGGGAGTAACTATGGTCCTAAAGTTTTATGAAGAATCTAAAGTTATTTTAACTAAGTTTGATGAATAATGATCATAATTTATGATCTAAAATCTAATCTAGCATGAATATTAATGATGAGAAAGTAAACTATGATGATTTGATCAAAAATTGAGAAAATAGGTAGGGTAAGGTAGAAAGAGAGATGTTTATGTTCTTTAGTTTAGACATCTTGACAAAGATCTAATTTTGTCAAGGTTATGCATTTTCAAATGAGCATATGACATGGAATTACCAAATAGTATATATCCTATCATATAACAATAAAATGTCTAAGGATATTTGAAAATATACAAATTAGAAATCAAATTCACTTTAAATATTTACTTAACCAAGAAAATTGCATTTGTACATCTTCCAAAAAATCAATGATATTTAAGTGAATTTAACAAATTTAAGTCAACCTAACATAAAACTCAAATTAACAACTTTTCATTAGTACATGCACATATATAATTCATAAAAGTAATTCAAATCTAAATACCAAAAAGAGACTTGAGGAAGCAACTGTGATAACAAATAAATAGATAAAATGAGACAATCTACACAAAGTTTTCTTGCTTGTATTACTTGTTCCAAAATTTCCAAAAATAGTTTGATCTCAAAACTTCCTCCTCTATTCCAATGATAATACCTCTTTTTACAGGTTAAAATATAACCCTATTGGGTATGTTGATTAGTCATTATCAAATGGGAATCAAAAAAATGTCAAGGACATATGTCCCCTTATAAATGTTCTAATACCAATAAAACTTTTTAAATGTGACTAACCTATAATCCATGTGTGTTACACATTGCACATGATTTTACAAAATAGAATATTCTTTCTAAATTATTGACATGGTTTTTATACAAAATAATATTATAAGTCAACCCTATTGACTTTGAGATGCTCTTATAGCTGTAGCCTTTTGATTTTATTCTAAAATATTCATAGATTTGTCATAATGTTCATCAATCAAATTGAAATTGACGATTGGATATATGAATAGCTCTTTTATATTCCTTGCTAAATCTTTGAATATTTCATCCATTATATCCATGGCTTATTTGATGCTCCTACCATTAAAAATATTTTCATTTGATGACAAGATCAAATTCAAGATATGCTTATTGTTAGCCCCTATGGTGTTTGAACTTCTACTCTTAACCTATTAGATGAACGTGGTAGCTCTCTACTAGAATTATTCATCAGTTATTAGACCTATTTGACTAGACATGGTTGGATCCTCAATCAAACCTCATAGTATTTTTATCATTTCTACCCTCTAGTTGTTTGAATTCTCCCTAGTTCTCTATGGTCCAAAACAAGCTCAATAATTTACTATATCCTATATTTAGTGAAGAAGCCATGAACTTTGTATCTTTTAAAACTCTACCCTCTACATTTGATGACAAGTACAATTCAAATAATTTATTTAAATTATGTACATATGTTATGATTGATATGAGTTTAATTAAATTATCCACTTTTGAATGACAATTCAACACTTTCATCTATCTAGTTAGACTCTTTAAATATCTTTGATTATCAAGCTCTTTCTTCTATTTTCAAATAATGAATGCATGGAAAATTCTAGGGATTTTTATGTGTCAGAGGGATTTTATAGGTTTAATTGATCTTTATTGGTAGCATATGAATTTGAAGTATTTTCTTTGGTAACCCAAATTGTATTTTGATCTTATATTTATACATTCACATGCTTGGGTCCACAAAATATTTTTATCTAACATATCTACCTATGTGGCATCTCTTTGGCATGATGTTTATTTAATTTTAAATTATGTTCATTATTACTTTATAAATGTTTCTTCATCTTGTGCCCCCTACAACTCTATAAAATTCAATCTGTCAATCTCCTTGGGAGTCTCTTGGCCTTGAATTTCAATATTGGTCATTAATCTTAGATTAATGCTTTTGATATTGTGAAATTTGGTAGCCCCACATTCCTTCTATGTACCTTGTTATCTGTATCCATTTATTTAACACTCTTACATCATGTGGTGACATTGCATGAAATTTAGGATTATTGAGATCTTGAATTGATTCATACTATTAATCTCTATCTGCATGGTTAAATGTGTGCCATTGATCTTTGATCCATGATCAAACATGCATCATTGATATTTATTGACTTATTGACCACAATTTTTAATGTGTATCATTGATCAAAATGTGTATGTAATAATACACACCATTTATCTTGATCTAGTGGACTTTGACTTATTAACTTTGGGTGATCACCTATGTGCCATTGATATTTGATCTGATTGAGTGAGGTTTCAACACTTGATAGTCCTACATCCAATTCATACCTCTAAATAATAAAATCAAAGAATAAGTGTTTAGGACATATAATAATTTATCACAAATCTTAGATTAGAGTATTAATGAATTAATAAACTTGATCAAAATTGTGGCTAAAATTAAACTAAGACTAGGATGAAATAAAGTGACCCATCAAAAATATGAATCCATTTTAATAAGAACTTATGCTAAAGTAATTTAGACTAAGGTTTTGAATTTTATTTAAAATTGGATTTAATTAATCAATTAAAGACAAAATTTTAACATAATAACTTAAACGGGACCATATTAGTTAACCAACTAGTGGTCAGATTAACATTGAAGCATAAACCCATGAACATTTGTTCATTCTAGTGAAGATCCATTGATCCTGTAAGATGGAAACACATGAGATAAATGTTATCAACATTAGATGAGATCAAATAAAGCTTATGTGTTAGCATGTTATTGTAATCTAAATCAAAACATGATACCCAATAATTCACTCTAGCCAAGTTAAATGCTTGATTTATATCATAATTTGCAAAATTTTAACAAGGGTCATTAATTTCTTAGGAATGGGAGATGTTGACCTCAAAAAATGGTGACTTTTGGGAGAAAAATTACATAATATTATAATTCAAATACTTTTGGTTAAAAATAATAACCAAACTAATCATTCCACATGATCAAGTACCATTATTGATATCAATTTATAATAAAAACAAGTTTTGATAATGTAGAATTAAGGTCAAATATCAAAACCCAGTCATGTTGTGTGTGTGACTTGATTAATTAATTTATTACTATTGAGATTTAGAGAATAACTTATATATTTTATGACCTTATTCATTAAAATAGACTTATAGCATATTTAGATATTCATTATGAATCATGATTTATAAAAGGGGAAGGATTGGGTATTTCTCTGCTATCAACCAAGCATCCATATCCCTAATAGAGATACCTTTGGCTCCACTCTAGGCCTTAATATACTACTATTTAGGATTCCATAGCCTCAATGGAGGTTACCAAAGTCACCTTTGCTCATAAATTTTTTATATTTTCAATAAGGCTTTTTTTTTTTGTATTTTTCAACTGTATTTACCTTTCTAGCAAAGGTTGAGAACTAGAATTAACTAGGTGTTTGAGATTTTTGTGAATTGTTTGATTTTATAAACAATCATCTTTGGTCATAGACTTCATACCAATCAATAATTTTCTTTAAGTGCTAACATGAATGTGTTCTAATTATTCAAAATTTTATTCAAAGACATGAAATCCTTATTACGTCAAACTTAGATGAAAATAAGGTTTAACATTTTAAAGGAATAATTAGTCTATACATTAATCTTCATCAATTTATTATAAATATAACATTAAGCTTATAATTTCCAAAATGTATGATCAACAAATGTTTAATAGTTATATCCATATTATTCATTTATGAAGTTATTTTGAACACTTAGATGGATTTAGAACTTGAAGACCTATCTTGGAAAAGACTTATTGGAAGCTATAGAACAAATTAAAGAAAGAAAACACATAAAAAGAAAACATATACTCACAAAAAAAATTTACAAATAAGGGACATGAATTAAACTAAACTAAACCTACACACACTAACTCTAGCTAATCTTGGAGATTACTCCATAAATAACTCACTAGATATTACCTAACAATGGTAAATTAAAGCATAACAACTTTGACTTGATGATTTTTTTGACTAAAAAATAGACTCCTTTGGGATTCTTAACATGTTTTTTGAATGTGACACAACAAGACTAAAATAACAATATTTCCTCTATTATCAAATGGAAATATATTTAGTCCACCATAAAACCTTGAAACATGATTGCTTCCCTTTGATGGAATATTCTTCTGTATAAGAGCACTTGTATGTTTATGTCTTCTGTAAAATGCAACATAGATTTTTATCTCCATTTTTAGGTATAATTATTAAAGATATGGATCCAAGATCTAATACTTTTCTTCCAAAATTACTCTTTCTTTCATCAAGAATGCCAACTCTACTTCATTCATAGAGTGATCATGACTTGTCTCATTATCAATCAATGATTATATTGGCAACTCAGCTGGTATGCTTAGATTTATGTCTTTAATAGGATCCAATTGTGGTAGTGATCTATCAAATTATTTAACTTATTTATAGGTAGCCAAAATTTGTTGCAATACATCACTAATTTCTTCTTGATGAACTGCTACAATAGTAGTTTTTATAAAACATTCATCAATCTCCATATGAGGTAGGGATGGACTATCAATATTTGCACAAAAACTCTCCAAGTCATCCCAAAATTCATATTCATCATGATCAACTAAAATGACATGAAATTAATTTGTAATTTTTCCATTTGAAACATGCTAATTATATATTTTTGACTGTTTGATGGATTCATATGAAAGTTCTTGATCTGGTGAACTTGTTTCATCTTCATCTTCTATAGAGAATGGAATCTCATCTATCCAAAAAAGTTCTAGATCATATTTATTTGGGATCTCCATAATATAATTTCCTTCTTAAATCTCCAAATCATTGGTAAAATCCTTAGATGAAGCATCAATCTATTATTCTATCTCATCACCTACCATCTTAAGTCTTCAATTTTATTCAAGAAATCAAGGTATAACTACTACCAATGATCATATTATTTAGGAATATTATCCATTATATCAATGAATCTATGTGATTTATACCCATGTCCACCTTTTTAATAAATATTAGCTTATACTTGATCTATATCAGCTACTACAATCTTTTGAGAAATTTCTTGAAACTCATCTTCTTTGCCTGCAAGTGTTTAAATGATGCTATTCTATTGATGTTCAATTGAACCCCTTTCACATATTTAAAAACTTCATTAATCTCATCTACAACTTCTTCAATTTCTTTAGAAAGGATAGGATCTTTCTCCATGATTGGCCTAGTATATTTCTCCTCTCTCTACATTGTTTCTTTAATAACTTTCTCTGAAAGAAAGGATTTGGGCCTTTGAGGATGAAAAACTAGAGTATCATTGTTGTTTGGTGGACTATAAATTGTCATTGGTTGATTTTTTTTATCTTTTCCTAAATGGATATGTATTCTTTAGATACTATTAAAAATCATGAAAATCCCATGGAGTATCCTCAGGTTCATTCTCACCTTGAAATGGAAAATCAAAAGTTTGCACCATAAGAGTTGTTTTAGAAGATTTAGATGTCTCTAAAGAACAAGATGACCCTAGATCATTATATTTATTAGGCACAACTTCAAATGTATCTAATTCATCTTTAAATACTTCTAAATCATTAAAAAACTCTTTATAATATAATTCACCATGTTTTATAATGTTATGAACCCTGTAATAATTAGCTAAATCTACATCATAAATGTTTATATTAGGTATGTTATTAGTTATAAATGAATAATAATAATTATTATTATTTCTATTATGAAATATATTCATAGGTATATTAAATGTATACACCCATATTGGTCAAACA
>JARHVA010004869.1:1400000-1406767 GCA_037957365.1 Torreya grandis | reverse complement strand
AGATGCAACCATATGAATATTAGTGTCCATGTGGTCTAAATTGACCTCCAAACCCTGAATTATTCCCAATAACATGAGGTTTAGGTCCCTAGGTCATAAGGTTGTCTATGACAAATATTATTCCAAAGGATGGCATATTTGAAGAAGCTCCATTCACTCCTCCAATTACTCTTACGATTGGATTGGGTGCTCTCTTGATTTCCTACACATAGAACACCATGTTCATTGTTGTGGCATGTAAGGTTTTTCTTGGATTAGTAGGTAAACAAGAACATATTAAAATGATTAAAAATGTGAATAACAATAAGCATAGTGAAGGTTTTGTAGCCATTGAATAGTCAATAAATAGGTGGGATGAATCTGATAAAAGAAGCCAATAATAAGAAAGAGTATAGTCGAATGTGAGTTGTAGGAGATTGAACAATAATAAATAGCAATCACAGGGAGATGAATATGAGTTGAAGGAGTGTGACCAACATAAATAACAAGTATAGGGGGACAATTTTTTTTTAACAGACTGGATGAATCTGCCAATAAAAGAAGTTAATAGTAAACTAGAAGTTGCCCCCCGTGGCACAAGAAAAACCATAGATTAGATAAAATTAATTCATATTTGATTTATTGAAATGATAAATTACTTTAATTTTTTTCCACAAAAACAAGTTTCATTTATATGGATTGTGAAAGCATAAAATATGTAGGTTTTTTTTAGTTAAATCAATCATTATTTTTATCTAATTATGTTTAGATGCATCTAAATTGACATGAGTGCATTCTTTACATTTTAGAAGAGTCATTAAATATATGACCCGTATTTTCCATTGAGATGACCTATCTTTGAATCATGTATTGGATAATTGAAATAGTTGGGTCCTGTGTTGATTCAATTCTTCAAACTAAAATAATAAATTTAAATAAGAGTTAAACATTAGCATGCAAAATACATTGAAATGTGTAATCTATATTTGAATTGTTCTTCATTCATCTCAATAATTTAATTAGGAGACCAAGTTTCAATTAGTTAAAGAAGAAATATAGAGTGGGCCCTTGAATCATACTAATCTTTCCACCCAATTGTTTTTTAAAAGTTTATTCGGATTATCATACTATTCTATATGCGGTCCTAACACCACTCACAATCGGTTTGTTCATTGAACTTTATAATTAATTAATTTCAATCTAATATTTTTCTAAGTACTAAAATGTTTTGCAAAAAAATTTAAACTGAAAAGGAAAAAAAAATATTATTATTTTATTTCAAGGATGAAAAAAATAAACATTAATTTAAAAATATATAATAAATATAAAAGACTTCAATTATAAATTGTTTATTTAATGAGTAAAAGATTAAAATATTTTATATTTTATTTTCTTTTAAATTTAATATTATTGTTATAACACTTTTTTTTTTTTCTAAATTACTAATTTCTTAAATATATTAATTTTTTAAAACATTAATTTTATCATTTTAATTTATACTTATATAGTCTTTTAATTTAATATATTATTTAAAAGATACATATTTTAATAATAACATAAATAATTTAATTTTTTAGTAAATAATTATTTATTCATATTTATTAGCACATTACATATAAAATACAACTTTTAAATTTTTAGGGTTAAATAAAAACTAAGTCCTGCACCTTAGAAAAAGAAAATTAATAGTAATTAAATAATTTTTAATAAACTGAACGTTAAAAAAACAAAAAAAATAATACTAATGAAATATTTTCTAATACGTGTAGATGAAGTCTCCTTAGCTACAGTAGTTGGCTTACCTAGGTGTTGCAATTTGTTCACTCCATCCCCACCAACATCGACACCCACGCGATGCATTTTCCCCCAAAATGCCCTTCGCGTGTGCAGGTATCACCACGCATCTCCACACACTTGGCTTTTGACGAAATCTGCCATCCTCTCCTCCATGCCAACGTCATCCTCCAAACTCAGAGACACCGGCCTTTTGAACATTGGTTCCAATCCAAACATTATCTCTGAGATTGCTCCAAATACACCCAAAGATAATCTAACAGCATTAAAATACTTATGCCCTTGAGTAAGGCTTACAATTTTGTTATAACCTTGTGCGGCAATTGTATCGACTTAAATCCTCAAGGCCTTAACATGCTTGTGGATTGCACCGCCATGAGCTCCAGTGCTTAACACGCGTGCTGCAGAAACTCCATCCCAGTAGATCATTGCTGGGAAAGCCAAACCTTCCTTGGCAGTTGATCACATCCCTCATTGTTACCCCTGTGTCCAATGTAATCGTCATCCCACTTTTATTGACGTGGATTTTGGAGTCATAATCCGCCGTGCTTATCATCACCCCTTCATCATCTACGCAAACAAGTTTGCTTAGACTGTGAGAGAAACGGCTAACTACCCTTATCTTTTTCACCATTTTCACTGCAAGAGCAACCGCGTGAAGAAGTTATGTTCCCAAACCCCTAGATAAGGGAATATATGACATCCATGTCCATCTGCACGACATTCCACCGAAGGGGGTGGCACACAGGCAAAACTAATCTTGCTCAATAGAATGAGAACGAAAACGAGCATAAGATTAGTGACGCCTTCCACTCTTTCCATCTCACAATCTGATCAGCCTTCCGGCCATCAACATCTAAATATAAATTTGAAGTATCATATCGTCTTTCCTACGCAGCAAACCTACCACATGTCAACATTTAAATGTGTTTGAACGGCATTTTCCAAGATTTATCTCTTGTGAGACGAATCTTGGGGCCTTGCTATCCGTATAAGCTTACAGCTTAAAAAGAGTATATAGGGAATATGAAATAGATGCGCAGACGACTAAATGAATCTTCCAACAACCATTTTATAAAAAAATTTGTTGATTTTGTAAAGGTGATGAATCATAGGCAGACTTCTTCCTTTGTAATGGCTATAAATCATTTTATTTCACGGATAAGGTTAGGTATCTAAACAATATTTTGTTACGGCTATAAATCGATTTATTGCGCAGAAGAAGTCAGCTGTCTAACCATATTTTTTTTTATCGCGCGGAAGAGGTCAGCTGTCTGATCATATTTTTAAGTCAGAGTCGTTAGAGATTTAATTTTCGAAGCAACACGTGAACTTCTTTTTCATTGCCGTGTACGGAGCATGAAAATGAGAGTCTACCCTGCGTGTCATGATTTTTTGTGACGAGGGATATCTACTCAAATGGTAATATAATTCATGGTAGTAAAAGAAAATGTTAGAGAAGTATATATATTTATTCTAATCTTTTGGACGGTCTGCCTAGAGTTTTACCGAGCTCTCTTACAAAACGGATTGTATTTTACGGCTTCAAAAAATAAATATAGTCATACGGCCATCACATTTAGGCATCCAAACCCGTGTCCATGAAATTGCCAACACTCGCAGTTTGAAAGTGAAATGCTTAAAATCAAAGCTTCCACATTAACTGCTCCTTGTGAAGGTCAACAACCATGTTTAAAAATAAAATAAAATAAGTATTGACCTTTTAAACGGTGAAGAATTATTCTACTATCTGATTAGTATTAAACAAAGTGATTGATTCTTGTCACAAGTTTTAATTTATGTAAGACACTGTCAAAATTAGGTTGCAAGAATTTTTAGCATAGCCATGGATTTATTATGAAATGTTGACGATAATTATGATGTATATAAAATATATATGTCAACATTTCTCATTGTTCAGTGTAATATTTTGTATAAAATCATTTTCAAGATTATGGATAATAGATTGTAGCCTTTCCTCCAACAAATTATTTCTTTCAAGAAAGGTGGTTATATGGTTTGTAAACAAATCTTTGATGATATTGTGTTAGCTCCAAAAACCATTCATTTTATGTAACATTAAAAGGTCCCAACTATTCTTATAAAGATGAATCTCTCCAAAGCCAATGATAAAGTTGATTAGGACTTCCTCTTAAGAATACTTAAGTATTTCATTTTTTTTAAGGAATGAATTCTTTGGGTGAAATGCTAAATTTTCTCAATTTATTTTATAGTTTTGTTTAATAGTTATCCCACCATCCCTTTGGGAGCTTTCAAATGTATATGGTAATTAGACCCTCTTTCTCCTTATTTGTCTATCATTATGGTCAAATGTTTGGTGAGAATTATTTCCAAAGTTGAAGAAAAAAGAATTAAAGATGTTACTCTTGTTAAGCGTCTTAAGCCAATAACACATCTACAATTCGTAGATGATTCTTCCTAATGGGCAAAGCTACAACTCACGAGGGTTCAAACTTTAATAAGTATATTCAACTATTCAAGGCATCAACTGGTCAGATTATCAATGAGGGAATTTAAAAATGCATTTCTTTCACACGTCACTAAAACAGGCTATTAAGATTTATTGACATCTTCTTCAGTCTCAATCATAACTTTGGATACAAACCTTAAGAGCCAAATACACTGAAAATAAACTTCTTGATCCAATTTTTTAGTTCTCTCTTCTCTCGAAAGGCTCATTGATGCTGCTTGTTCCCAAAATTCGTGAGTCTTTGATTAATAATAAGTTGTTTTGGATCATCAAGAATGGTAAAAAGGTTTACTTCTAGACTAATTTTTGGGATGGTTATCCCCTATTATTAAACAATAACCCCATTTTCATATGCTTATGGATCAGATGCATCATGAATATTTGATTATGTTATAGTTTCCTAGTACATTAATAGATCTAATAGAGAGTGGACCCTTGAAATTAAGTGGACTTACCCTAAAGCTTGGTCGATTCAAATTTTGTTAGACTCTAAAATCCTACTTCATATTCTTTAAGTGACATATCTCTATTGCTTATATAAGGAAGACTTATTGACGTGGGGAGGACAATGTAATGAAATCTACATTATGGAAGATGATTATCTTGTCACCCTTCAACTTACCCTCTAAAAAATATTTTAAAGTAACTTTAGAGTCACAATTTGTGCCCTAATGTAATGTTTTTCATCTAGCTTGTCCTTCACAGTAGAGCTCTTATGGGAGATCAACTTATGAAAAATTGTTTTAATGGCACCTTTAGATGTTTCTTCTAGAGGGATCATGAGGAAAGTTTTTGAAAACTCTTTTTTTTGTGTCTCTTCATTATTGACCAGTGGTAGTTCTTAGTGTACCTTTTGGGCATCCCATAGACATGCATGCCATCATTGACTCAACCACTTAATGATTGGAGTCACATTTTCTAGTTTCATGTCTTTTCTAATTAGATTATTTGAGTTGGCTTTCTTTTATCTTGTGGAACACGTGGAAGGAGTAAAATGGTAGAAATTTTAAATAGAGGGATAATTATTATGTTTGGATTTGGAAACACGCTCTTAATAATATCAGATAATTGGCCATGCACTTGATAAAACACACTACAACACTTTCTCAATGTGGGATGCTCATTCTTCAGTATCTTCACATTATTACTTCTCCTATCCCTCTGAGATATATTCTAATTACAAGGGTTTATTATTTATTTCATATGAAATCTTTTATAAAATCCATCTAGATGGTGCATTGAGGGGAAATCCTAGTTATGCCAACATTAGAGGCATTAGTAGAATTTAGATAATTCTATCAATTTATTTTATTACCAAAATTAGTATTACCACCAATAATACAGTTGAAGAGAAAAGTATTGTTGAAGGTCTTAAAATTGCTGAGCAGGTTCAGTGAAAGATAATATAATTGGTTGTTGTTCTAAGTTTTAGATTAAGTTTTTTTATGATCACAATTCTAACAATTCCTAGGATTGGATAATTTGTAGAATTCACCATAAAATTCAATTACTTCAGGAGAAATATGACAGGTTTATTTATTCACATACTCCTCAATCTTTCAATAAAGTTACATATGCATTCTTTAATTGGGATCTTGAAAAATTTGTTGTGAAAGGCTTTGGTCCTCCTCCCTTATGATGGCCAACAAAGCTAAGGGGTGAGCTGTTACACATGTTATACTTGGAAAATAGTAAAATTGATTGATTGAATCGTTGTGAGGTTGTCTTATCCTATTTAGTTGGTTACTATTATTTTTTTAAGTTCTCATCATTTAGTCATTAGCCTCATCTTCATTGACTTTTATAGTTTTGAGATGTGCTTCCCATTTTAGTCTTTATTTGATTTATGTTAGGTATTCTCTTTTACCTTGGCTTTTGTATGAGCCATAAGGTTTTAATCTTGTTGGTTTCCTTGATTGACAAATTCATAGATCAGTGAGTGCTTATATTTTTGTTAGGCATCCTCTTCAAGCACACTAAAAGGTGTAAGCTAGGGTTAAGCTTTGGGTATTTTGGCAGAAGAGATACCCCTACCTGCTTTGGTCTTACCCAAATTATTAATCTCTCTCTCTCTCTCTCTCTCTCTCTCTCTCTATATATATATATATATATATATATATATATATATATATATATATATATAGAGAGAGAGAGAGAGAGAGAGAGAGACGAAAATAATAATATCAAGTTACTTATTGTTTTTTAATAAAAATTAAGTTTATTTTTATTATCAAAATGTTTTTATAAATTTGTATGCATTTTTTTAGATTTTTATGTTTTAAATTTTTTTGTGATTTCCCTATTAACATCAAGTTGTCTATATTACCTACAGTTTACATGTAAATTTAAGTTGAGGCAAAAAAAACTTATCATGGCCATCAATTTTTTTAAAAGATTACTTGAATATTATGCAGTGATCCCTGCACCATGCATTGTGTTCCACTCGATAATATATCATAGGGCTCACCAGCTCTAGCACCTACGAGGCATAGGAGTTGGTCTC
>JARHVA010004869.1:1357500-1392500 GCA_037957365.1 Torreya grandis | reverse complement strand
ATGTGAGAAAAATTGATGTGGAGACCTATCTTTATGAGGTCGTAAATTTTGACTAGTTAACCCTATTTATATCTCATTCAAATAAATGATGAATATAAATGAAATAATAATGTATCCATAACCAACTTATATTATTATGGAAAACTACAATATGTTTGGACATCCATACATGATCATTTAAGGGTCTGAAATTGCAATCTAGTACTTTTAGTCATTCTATAAATAATGGAAATTAGATAACTTTGAAATTATACCTAAAATCTTATTAAAACTTATCCATTATCATTAATTTAGTATTTAGGGGATATAAGACATACCCTAGAGAAACTCAATGTGAGAAAAATTGATGTGGAGACCTATCTTTATGAGGTGATAAATTTTGACTAGTTAACCCTATTGATATCTCATTAAAATAAATAATGAATATTAATGAAATAATATGTATCCATAACAAACTTATATTATTATGGAAAAATAAAATATGTTTGGACATCAATATATGATCATTTAAGTGTCTAAAATTGCAATCTAGTACTTTTAGTCATTCTAAAAATAATGGAAATCAGATAACTTTGTAATTAGACATAAAATTTTGTTACAACTTATCCATTGTCATGAATTTAGTGTTAAATAATATGTAAAACTTCACATTTAATACCCATGTGATACATCCTTCACACTCCAAACATTTTACTACTCCATAAATGATTGTAATTGAAATTCTTACATAGAGGTTTAATACATAGATAAAGTTCTTTAGCTTTTATGAACAAATACTATGATTGTGATTATTGATTATTTGGATCTCTTAAGTGTTATTTGTATGATAATTTTAAAAATTAATAGATACATGAAAACTTATTTAAATAAACCATATATAAAAAAGTATAACATAAGACATACCCTAGAGAAACTCAATGTGAAAAAAATTGATGTGGAGACCTATCTTTATGAGGTGATAAATTTTGACTAGTTAACCCTATTGATATCTCATTCAAATAAATAATGAATATAAATGAAATAATAATGGATACATATCCAACTTATATTATTATGGAAAACTACAATATGTTTGGACATCTATACATGATCATTTAAGGGTCTGAAATCGCAATCTAGTACTTTTAGTCATTCTATAAATAATGGAAATTAGATAACTTTGTAATTAGACCTAAACTTCTGTTACACCTTATCCATTATCATGAATTTAGTATTTATGGGATATAATACATACCCTAGAGAAACTCAATGTGAGAAAAATTGATGTGAAGACCTATCTTTATGAGGTGATAAATTTTGACTAGTTAACCCTATTGATACCTCATTCAAATAAATAATCAATATAAATGGAATAATAACGTATCCATAACAAACTTATATTATTATGGAAAACTAAAATATGTTTGGACATGCATACATGATCATTTAAGGGTCTGAAATTGCAATCTAGTACTTTTAGTCATTCTAAAAATAATGGAAATCAGATAACTTTGTAATTAGACCTAAACTTCTGTTACAACTTATCCATTATCATGAATTTAGTATTAAATAATATGTAAAACTTCACATGTAATACCCATGTGATACATCCTTCACACTCTAGACATTTTACTACTCCATAAATGATTGTGATTGAAATTCTTACATAGAGTTTTAATACATAGATAAAGTTCTTTACCTTTTATGAACAAATACTATGATTGTGATAATTGATTCTTTGGATCTCTTTAGTGTTTTTTGTATTATAATTTGAAAAAGTAATAGATACATGAAAAATCATTTAAATAAACCATACATAAAAAAGTATAACATAAGACATACCCTAGAGAAACTCAATGCATGAAAAATTGATGTGGAGACCTATCTTTATGAGGTGATAAATTTTGACTAGTTAACCCTATTTATATCTCATTAAAATAAATAATGAATATAAATGAAATAATAATGTATCCATAACCAACTTATATTATTATGGAAAACTAAAATATGTTTGGACATCCATACATGATCATTTAAGGGTCTGAAATTGCAATTTAGTACTTTTAGTCATTCTAAAAATAATGGAAATCAGATAACTTTGTAATTAGACCTAAGCTTCTATTACAACTTATCCATTATCATGAATTTATTATTTAGGGGATATTTTTAATAATTTATTCCCATAAAAACTTACATTAAAAAAATTATTATAATAATAAAAAATCTATTTATATTAGGGGCAATTAACTCAATGTAGTATTTTTTATTTTTTTTTAATTTTTAATTGTGTATTTCAGCCCCAATTTTAAGATGGTGTTTATTTAAATAATTTTATGTAATGATTTTATTTAATCAATGTGAATCAATGAAAATTATGGTTCCATACAAAATTTAGTATTTTTCCTATTGTTATTTGTGTTTTATTATTTTATGAATTCATCATTTGGGATCAGAGTAAGATCAACTCTTAAAGGTAATATATCTATGAATTTGTATTGAATTTTGAAATTATATTTTGGGATATTATTCTATGATTGAATAACATGTGTAAATATTCAATTACACAAGGCGGAATTTGATAGATAAATGTAACTTTATCTAAGTGCATGAATTTACTAGATAATTATGTCAACATCTTACCATAATGCAAATTATTTGTAACACATATGCATAATTTGTATAACATGTATGCATTATTTGAAATTAGGCTCAAAAAAATTTGAACCATAACACATACATTTTATTTTTAGTGTACATAACATGGAGTCATTATGTACACTACACACAATGTATATGAATTATATCCTTTATAAATAAAAAAGCTATAATCCCATGGCCATTCTCATTCTCACTTTTTTTATTATTTCCTTTGATCTTATATGTGTTATACCACATTTGTATTTTCATGGAGGAGGATACAACACAATATCATCCCACATGTCATCGATAAATTGATAATGCAACCATGAAAAGGAGGTAAACAAGAGAAAAAAAACCTATTAACATAATATTGTAGCATTTTTATTATATTTTTATTATTTTATCATTAAAAATAATTCGTTTAACATTTCGTTCGACTACAATATAAAATTTTTGTAACCCTCCTCTTAAAATTTCACCTAACCCTCCTATTCCTATTAAAACTCCAAACAACACCTTAAGCATTCAGGTGGATTTGACTACACACATAGTTGAGAAAAAATAGAACTTGAACAAATAATTAGGAGAATGAGGGACTTCACATCAACCAGAACCCACCACACCTATTTGGCTAATACCCTATAAATATTTGTATGCCAAGTTTATTTGATAACAAGTCAAATTAACATATTAGAATCATATATGGATAGATGTAGGGTTTATTATGATGGGTCAAAGTAGAATATTGTGTCCCACTAACTAGCCAAAAAAATATTTAAAAAATTAAAAATAATTCTTAAAAAATACTTAATGATTTTTAGAAAAAATAGAAAAATGTATATGCACTACATATTGGTATATATAGTCTAAAACATATTTTTTGATTTATTTTAATGACCCAAAATCAAGATATTTATAGGAGAATATGAAATTGTATGTGATCTCTTATGCTAAAAAGTGGGATAAAGTATTATGCTTTGACTCTGCTGATAAATTTTAGACACATGAGGTGAAGGACAAAAAAATATCAAATGTCCTAATTTTTCCCCTATTCATTTCTCCAACAACCAATGTAATTTTTACACTATCCACAAAATAATTATAAATCTAATGATACCAACACAACATGATTATTTATAATTATTGAGACCAATGGTCAATGGGGCTTGATTATGTGCATCATTTGAAACACTAGGTCCTATTTTATTTTTTTAGAAAACCCTATTGTAAGTTTTTCCTCAATGATATTCACAACTATTTTTAATACTCATAGTTTCATAGTTAATGGAAATGATTTGTACAAGAGAGACCAGATGCACATCATTCACCTAATCATCCTACAAGATTCCCTACCCAAAATCCAATTTAGCTCAATATCCCATATAAAATGAATAATTTCATGGAGATCAACACTTTTCATATGATTCATGTACTTATTGATAGATGCATTCAACATATGAATAAGCTTCCTGAGAATAATGTTGGAGAGGTTAGACATGCGGATACATCACATAGTGTGCATACTTGACCTCTCTATTTTATATTTTGTGGCTTTATTGGACCTTTAAATGATAATGATGGTGCTTTCAAGGTACTAGATGATATACTTTTGAGTGATAAGATTTTGGAACATACATTTAGTGTGTGCACATCAATTACACATGTGCATGTATCTTATATATTAGAAATGTCAAAATTTCATTATATTTTTATTTAGAGGTACAAAATTAATTAAAACAAAAAATTAATGATATATATGTAATTTTTTTTCATAAATAGATAATTCCATCATCTTCATGATCTACTACTACATTTTTTGATCTTAGTCAGACTGTGTTTACATGTTGGAAACTAGTTTTTAAACTATCTAATATTGAATTTATTTATGTTACTGGGCTAATGTTTACATATACAAAGGTAATTTTTAATTAATATTATACTCCATGTACATGTATTTATTTACATATATATGTGATCAACTAAAAATCATATATTGTTTGTTTAGTTGATGACCATAATGGAGACTCCTCCAGCTCTATTAGCTAAGATAGACACATGCATTATTTTTATAATTTCAGATGTCGAGGCATTCAGTGAGGTACATGTTAACTCATAATTTTTAATTGTAACTATCGATTTATATTAATAATCTTTATCAATACTTGGGAAAATATAACTTATGCTAATGTATTGTATATGCAAGGTTGTCCAATGACACATGATAGTCCTATTTATATTCTTAGTAGGGATATTTCACATGTTTTATACCCTTTTCACATACGTTTTCATGCACTTCAACCTGTCACTGACCTTCTTGAACGTCATATGCATATTGAGTGTGACCAGGAGATTTCATTATGTAAATGTTTAAATATAGTTTAGATTGGTTTAAATTTTATTTTTTTAACTTGGTTTCATATTGAGTATGTAAATTTACTAATAATGATGCCAACATTATATAATTATTTCCATTTTTTTGGACTAATGGTAAATGGTGCTTAACTATGCACCTTATTTCAAGCATGAGGTTCCATTTTAGTTTTTGAGGAAAATATATTATAAGTTTTTCCTCAATGATATTACTAACTATTTTTTACTACTCACAGTTTCATGGCCAACAAAACTTCTTTTCATATGATAGAATAGGTGTACGTCATACACCTAAGTGACCTACAAAAGTCCCTACCCAAAATCCAATTCTACTCAAGATGCCATCTATAGTGAAGAAAGTCATGGAGAATGAAACTTTGCATATGTTTAGTTTGCTTACTGATAGACTCACTCAACATACCAGTAAGGTTTCTTAAACCAATATTGGAGAGGATGTGCATGGGGATACTTCACCTAGTGTGCGTACTTGACCTCACCATTTTATACTCTTTGGTATTATATGATAATGGTTGTTATTCTGAGCTCCTTGATGATATACTTTTGAGTGATGAGTTTTTTTCATGTATATTTAGTGTGTGCATGTCAACTACACATATGCATGTATCTTGTATATTAAAAATGTAAAAATTTTGTTATATTTTTATTTAAAATTTCACAATTAGTTTAAAAAAAAATTAATAATATATTCATGGTTCTTTTTGGCTTTAGTAGGTAATGCCATCATCTTCATGATCTGCTATTACAAATTTTTATCTTTACCATCTAGTGTTTACATATTGACAACTAGTTTTTGAGCCATCTAACACTGTATTTATTTATGTTAATAGGATTATGTTTAAATATACAGAGGTAATTTTTAAATAATATTATACTCCATTTACATGAATTTATTTATATGTATCTATGATAAACTAAAAATCATATAGTGTTTGTTCAATTCATGACCACAATGGAGACTCCTCTAGCTCTATGAGCTAAGATATACAGATGCATTATTTTTACAATGCCATATGTGTAGGTACTCACTAAGGTACATATTAATTTGTAATTTTTAGTTGTAAATATAGATTTGTATTAATAATTTTTATTTGTACTTGGGAAAATATAACTTATGTTAATGTATTATATATGCAGGGTTCTTTGATGACATATTATAGTCCCATTATAATGTTTAGTGGGGAATCTTCTCATGTTTTCTCCCCATTTCACACACATTTTCATGCACAACAACCTATTATTGAACCTATTGAATGTCAGATGTATATTAAGTGAGACCACAAAATTATATTAAGTACATGTTTAAATATTTTTTATATTAGCTTAATTTTTTTTTTAACTTGGTTCAATATTTAGTGTGTAAATTTGACAATAATGATTCCAACACACTTTGATTATTGATAATTTTTAAGACCAATTATATGGTACTTGATTTTGTAACTTAATTCATATACAAGTTTCCATTTTAGTTTTTGAGGAAACTCTATTGTAAGTTTTCCCTCAATGATAGTCCATATTGTTTCTACTACTCATAGTTTTAGGGCTAATGGAAAGGATTTTCACAAGATAGACTAGGTGCATGTTGCACACCTAATCAACCTATAAGAGTCCCTACCCAAAATCCACTTATGTTCAATACCCAATCTATAGTGAATAAGTTCATAGATATCAACACTTTTCATATGCTTAGTGTGCTTACTAATAAACTAATTCAATATACAAATAGTCTTTCTAAGACTAATATTGGAGAGGGTGGACATGGGGATACTTCACCTAGTGTGCATACCTAACCTCATCATTTTACAATTTATGGTTTTATAACCACTAGATCTTTAAATCACAATGGTGTTTATTCTAAGGTCCTCAATGATATACTTTGCAGTGATGATCTTTTGTCACATGCATTTAGTATGCACACATCAACTGCACATATGTATGTATCTTATATATTTGAAATGTCAAATTTTCATTATGTTTTATTTAAATCTAAAAATTAATCTACACAAAATTTTAATAATATATATGTAATTTGTTTGCATGAGTAGACAATTCCATCATCTTCATGATCTACTACTACATTTTCTAATATTAGCTAGTCATTGTTTAAATATTGGAAACTGGTTTTTGATCCATCAAATATTGCATTTGTTTATGTTATAAGGTTGATGTTTACATATGCATAGGTAATTTTTAATTATTATTATACTCCATATAGATTTATTTATTTATATATATCTATGATCAACTAAAATTAATATATTGTTTGTTCAGTTGATGACCATAATGGACACTCCTCCAGATCTATGGGCTAAAATAGACACATACATTGTTGTTGAAATTACATATACACATTCAATTATTAAATTAAATGTTATCTTGTAATTTTCAATTTTAAATATAGATTTTTTTTTATATTTTTTATCTATACTTGGGCAAATATAACTTTTGTTAATGTATTATATATACACAAGGTTGTTTGATGACATATTATAATCACATTTAGATGATTAGTACAGATCATTATCATGTTTTCTTCCCTTTTCACATACATTTTCATACAGTTAAACCTATAATTGACCTTTTTGAATTTCACACATAGATTGAGAGTGACCATGAGATTGTAGTCAGTACATGTCTAAATATTTTTTATATTAGTTTAAAATTTATTTTTGAACTTGGTTTCATGTCTAGTATGTAAAATTTTTAATAGTATTTACTTATGAATAAATTAATCTAGAAGCATGCTATGAGTTTATAGGGACCCAAAGATATACCTTGGAGGAATCTAAGGTATCTAATAAATCTCCTTTTATGAGCAATGCATTCTAGGGAAAGTCTCATATGAGGAAGGAAACAAGACGTAGACTATTTGATTATTAGGATGTCTTACATGATGTACTTATTTGTATGCCTATATGGAAATGTATGTATTTTTGACATTGTATGCCTATATTACATTCCTTCGACATTCTATTATGTTATTAGATGATGTAATTTTTTATATGCTTTTAAAAAAATGTATACATTATTAGAATCATATGCCTTTATAACATTTATCTATCCTTATCTTATATTCTTGGGTGGGGTAGAAGAAGTAAGATTCTGGTGTTTCCACTTCTAAGTTATGACTGCATAATTGTGTCTATGATATCACTATTAATAGCATATTTATTTAGTGTTATCTTTAAGTTCATTGTCCTCTAGAGTAGGGAAGCCTAACATCATGGAAATGTTAGATGCACTATATTAGGAGTTATATATTTAATAACTATGCAATAGTGATTTCAAATCACATCATACTAATGCATCTCTTTTTAGTATATTTCAAAGACATTTTATAACTTGACACATTATAAATCTCCATGTCAAGTTGTATTTTAAACTCTACACTGGTTAGACAATGTTATTTTGTAAATATTAATTTTATATCTATTTGATGATGGATTGGTATATCTATTTTCATGGATAGTTTTAGATCTGACATATATAAATTTCGTTTGTGTTTTCACCACAGATCTTATCGACTCAATTTTTTTAGGCTAATAAAATCATTGTTGAGTTTTTAAATAATATACACTCAGTTGTGTCAGACTCATTTTTTATAAAATTATAATGTAATGTTATAAATATTTTAATAGTTTGAATTATGTCTTGATTTTATTTCTATGATATGATTTTTTTAGGTTTATCATTCATAAAACTAAGATTTTGGTTTTGGGAAGTGGTCTCAAAGGAAACACATTCGTGATAGGTACTGATTTAAGAAATATATAATTTTGATTGGCATTATGAATGAAATTAAGTGTTGGGATATTCTAATAAATACTTGTATTGATATGTCCCTAAATATTTAGTTTCCTATGAATTTTTATATCCTCATCATAATTTTAAGGTAAATTAGTATCATTATCTCCACCCTTAATTAAGACTCCATTCATTGGGTCTAGTCTATTTTTTTAAAACTCAAGAGATATGTATGCATTGGGTTGATAAAAAGGAGTGGCCTTACCATAAAAATTATAGAAAACTTCATTCAAGGTTTAAATCATCTAATTTGGTTCTTTATTTGTTATATTAAAATTTTATACGTGATAATGGGGTATGTCACTTTTTCAAACATAGCTAAGAAGGTAGTTTTTAATTTATAGGTAGGATGGGAAAGAATTTGTATCCAATGTCATGAAATTTGAATGTAAAAGTCCACATGCAACATCCTCACATTGTACATTTAACAATCTATATAAATATTTAAATAATTTACTGTTTTCTTTATTTTCTCATCCTATATCATGTGGATAATAAGAGAGACACCTTTCAAAATTAGTTGATAAATCTCAACTATTAAATGATGTTCATCTTATCAAAGACACCAAGGCATGAACGGTCTAAATTTTGGATCAAATGGTGAAATAGGTTGAGTCATATAGTTTCTTTATTTCCTCTTATTAGTCCCAATTTTTTGATGTAAATGTAAAGGAAAATTGAATATAAAGATAGACTCAGAGATGGATCTAATTAGTCATGGTGAGAAATATAAGTTGTTCTAGTTTTGTAAAGACTAATATCATTTGTTTATGGGGATACGATGTTATTATTCTCAAGGTTAGTTGTTATGATGCATCCTTATATGACTAGTTAACCTATTCAGGGAAACTAGTTAACCACTCCAGTAAGAGGATGACTTTTAAGCCTCTTGTTTTAGGACCACCAAAGTTAAATAAGACATAACTTTTTGCATGTGCAATTTTATGAATAATTAAGTGGTTGAAATAGTGTTCTTAGATAAATGTTCTTATTACTTAATAAATATTTATCTTTTATTAAATTAACTCCTCTTAACATATTTATACCGCTCTTATAATTATGTATTTTTGAAATTGTTATATTGTATAGGCAGGAATTATAATAAAAACATTAATTAAGAAGGAAAGAGTGAGACAAAAAATAAATTTCCATACTTCAAACTTAGATAAATGTGATAAAGTGAACAAAGTATGATATTCATAATAACATAGGCAAATTTTTATTATATCTACTACTCAATCAAACATTCATAGACACAAGTGAGAATCTAAGAAATAATTTATTGTGAAAAAATACCTGTATCATTACATTGTAAGATAAATTTATAATAAAAATTTATAAAATAAAATGCACACTCATCCACATCAATTGGATTTAAATAGATTTTAACTATAGATATAGTCTAAATAGTTGATTAATCACTCTCATCAATTTGATAGAAAATAATAAAACCTTATATATAGATCAAAATAAATTGAAGTAAATGAAATATTTATTATTTATTTTGAGAAATAAAAAAACATAAAAAAGTTAGTAAACATCCTCAAATATTTTGCAAGTGTACTAAGTCTCAAAATTTCCTCTATAGTAAAGAGTTTCATAAAAATATCCATATAAAAATGATAAGAAACACCTCATGTATAATATAAATCTACATAAAAATAAAAATATATCTTAAATCTAAACCTAACTTTAAAAAAGAATCATTGTTTTTAAAACATCTGAAAATAGAACTTCCACTCTTATGAATCCCAAAGGAGTTATCAATTTATGAATCATTGTTGGAGTATCCATTTTTTTCTCCTAAAGATAAGTTTATTATTTTACACGATTAATACATGATAATGCACATTAAATTTAAGATAATCCTTAACATTTTTTATGCCATTACTCTTTTAGTTGTATGAGTGATGAAACTAAGAACCTTCTTATCTCCTCCCCTATTAGCCTAAGATATTTTATCCTAAATTAATCTTTTAAAATATTAAGAAAACTAATAAATTTAATGATAATTGTTAAATTATTGCTTGGGGTGAAAATTTAATACATATTTTCTTCTATAGAGATTTCATAAAATATTTTTCCTATAATTTTAAACTCTTGTCATTCTGTTACATTTATATTCTCCAAGACCCCTTCAAAATAATTCCATGTGTTTTTAGATATTAAATGTTGTCATAGGTGAATGTATAACATTTTGATTCATCTTAAATTATAAACCCTTCCTATAATCACTTCATGGTAAATTATTTCAACCTTATTATTAATCATGTCGATCTTTGCCAAAAAGGTTTGGATAATGATTAACAAAAGTTCACACATCACATTAGCTTTATGAAAGCTATTCAAAGAATTAAAAATGATTGTCAATTAATTCATAACCTTGTTTCTTTTAGTATTAGATTTATTGGTTTTTCATTATAATTTCAATATTTTAAATTTATTCTTCATTCTATTGATCACCCTTTTTGAAATTTTAAATGAACACATTACTACTAATTTTGTATCTTCTTGGAAATATTCATCACTAATTTAATATAATGTATTAAGAGAAACATTTAGTTTGTAAATTTAATTTAATAATTAGGGATAATAATGCCTTTTTATTGTTCATAAAAATTTATAGTACCATCCAGAGTTAATTTTTTTTTTTAATTATATTCAATTTTCAAGCAACTTCCTTAAATGTCAATCTCACTTTAGGCTCATCTTGGATAACCATCTAAAACTTATAAGTTTTTACTACTTATGTGTTATTAATCCAATAATATTTAGGGTATTCAAATTTTTAATCCATTATAAATTTATTATGATATGCAAGTAAATTTTATGAAATGGATGGAGTTGAGGTGATCACATGGGAGCTTATGATTAGTGGTGATGAAGTGGAAACAATCATGAGTAGTGGGAGATGAAAATATAGTAATTTCATGGGTTTTCACTAATTGTGAAGTAAATGTGGGTATGATAATGAATTATTTATTTTAACTATGCACATGCACCTACAGTAATGGTGAAATAACATTCAAAATCTTTATTAGGCTAGATTAAGTATATATTACAATATGAAAAAAAAAGCATCAAAAATTTTAGTACAAAAATATTGACTAATTGTCACTATTTTGAAATGAGATAGAACTATATAATATTATTACTATGATTGTGATTTACTGTCATTTACCTATGAAAAAAAGACCCATTTTTCCAGTGTTAGTAGTTTTAGAAATATGTCAATGTAGACTAACCATGATGTCACTATGAAATAAGATGGTCAAAATAACCCCAATAGGATCTATTGGCATTGATTAAACTTCAATATCCATAATAGTAGTATCAATAATTTGTGTCAATTTTGTGGAATTATTACATATGGCTTCTAAATATACAATATCTCAAAAAGTGGTAGAATGTATAGTGTAAACATGAGTAAAATTTGTTAGAGACATTAGAAAGGAATAAACAACAGACGTAACCTAAATTTTTTAACTCATGATAGAAAAATATTTATATAATATATCATACTCCAAATCAATGAAAAATGGAAAACTATGCATATATGTCATACAATAGTATGAAAAAATGAGGCCTAATTACGTGATTAGTGGGAGCTAATGTTACTAATTATGAGATGAAAGGTACTCCTAACATTAAATGTTTTTGAGGTACACATAAGTTCATTGTGGATCTTATTTAAATGGAAAAATATGAGCACATTTCCTCTATCCTATTATTTTTGTTATCTAAAGGTGAGGCATCAATGATGAAATAATGATACCTATTTATAAAAAAATTAACATTTTTTCCATATTTTATCAGTTAAAAATAAAAAAAATAATCTTCATGTGAACCATAATGGCAGGTCACAATTAACATTTTTTAGTGCATAAAAATAATTGGAAATATTCCCCAATTGTCATGAAATGTAAAATACCCTCTATGTGTTGATAATATGCAAAAATAATGATGTTTGTTATACACATAGCTTCCTACACTGATTAGAATGAATGTGAAAGTTATTTATTGTCTCAAATTAAAAACCCTAAACATCCTAATGTTGTAAATATGATTGGCATTGACATCAAAAATGAGATTATTGGAATTATGGATGTCATTGATGCTCAAGGCCAAATATGGTGATTTGAGGAGGTTCAAGGAATACTTTTAGAGGTTAAGGATAATTAGAGTGCTTGTGTTCATGAGTGGAATTCATCTGATTCTTCATATTATTCATCTATAATTTTTGGGTTTATGATAGGAAAACTTGAGAAGGTAGTTCTTTAACATCACCATTGTAATGTGTGGATGAGTCTGGGGGAGTTAGTCATATGGTATTGATCACATTAGTCCCTAGTTATTATGAGCCAAATTTGAAGTCATGATTTGAAGTGTGGTAGAACATATGAGGATGCAATGTTGGCTACTTAGATAGAATTCACTAAGTTTCTATACGTAGCCAAATTTTTGAAAGGCTTCAAGAAGAGCAAAGTAAGCATGTTGACAAGGTCAACTTTTACACACATAGAGGTGTTAGGACAAAATGATCAGATTAGTTTGTTAATTTTTGTTCTTAATTTTTATGCATTGAATATTAGGTCACAAGATGTAACACAATAAGATATATGCATGTGTAAAGTTGGTCTCCAAATCAATTTGACAATGTTTTCCCACACTTTGTCAAATTTATAGATGGCAAGAAAAAGTTGAGTAAGAATTTTGATGATGTCATATCTTGCATGTATGAAGGTTTCTTGAGTAGATGAATATACATATGGAATCCCCTATGTTAGATGATATTATGTACTAAATTGAAAGTCATGTGATGAAGGGAATCAAAATTTATGTAAGAACAAAGTTGACCTTCTAGGCAGTTTTAACTATAGTTAGGTATGTGGCAAAAGAATCTGAGTGAGAAAATAAATGGCATTATATCTATCATGTGTAAATGATTTAATAAAAAAGTGAGCATATGGGTTTATTCATTATCATGCCTAGATTATATAGTCCAAATTTTAGAACAAGCATATAAGAAAATGAAAAGATATGAAGGTACAAAGTTAGCCTTCTAGGCATATTGAGATGGTCCCCATAATTAGTCAAATATGCATAAGGTAAAGTTTGAACTTGTTATAAGATATAATAATTAGTGCCTAATAATATGATGAAGATCCAATGATGGGAAAAGAAGTCAATCTGTCAAAGGCACCTACAAGTGAATGTGCTTGAGGTAAGTGTCAAAATCATGGAGCTTGAATAATAAATTTGCATTATGGTTTAAAGTCAAATATTCAATGAGAAACATGGGAATGCCAAGTATCTCAAAAGTGGGAATTGATAGCAATGTGCAAAAGGAACATGTTAATACCAAGTTTCGCATCCATGAGAACTCATCAGAGATAATGTTTGATCCTTTTTAGACTATCAAATAGTGAGCAATTTATCATGCAATAAAGATCTAATGGAGTGAGTGGAATCAATGGGATAAAGTGTTTGATTTTTATTGATACAGAGGTGAGTTAAAGACCAAGTTAGTTTGATGAGATTGATATAGTGTATTTGTTTCATAGATGTAGGAGGCTACTAGATAAGATTAGGAGCTTAATGTTTAATCATAGACAAAGATAACATTCATTCAACTAGGAATATCTAACAGCATGAAAAATATCAGATGAAAAAGATTAATAGATGCATTTTATAGTTGAATAGTTAAAGTTTGGAAGCATATAAATATTGAATAGAGTATGTAAGACTGTCAGAACTTAATCCAACATACACATTTTAAAATCAATAAATTTGAATGAAGATGATTAGATCATGGATACAAACTTAATATGAATGATCTATACTTAAAGATATGATCATCCTAATGGTCAAACATAGGAATATGTAGGAACATGCAAGTAAGACATAAATTATAATATAGACAACAAGATTGATTACAGTGATCGATCAAATTTATGTAATATGACATGTGAATCTAAACAAGAGACCATTATATGTTATAAATAGTAATGAGATAAATAATCATGGTCATGAAACATGAGTTAAAGATGTGATAAAATTAAATTTAAAGACCAGAACTAAAGTCTAATAGAACTGAGTGTGATGTGTTAGTCAATTAGTGTGAACACATATGAGATATGAACCCTAAATAAATTTCTTATATACATGTTATCTAGGATATAGGCAAAATCTGCTAAAATTATTTAATCATGGTAAATAGAGACATATAGAGACACATAAGTAGAGAGGTAGAGTGGAAGAGAAGAGAGATGAAGTGCAGATCAAGAGTAATTATAAACTGACCTATAATAGAGATTAAATTTTTTTATTCATTTATGAATATATATTATAATATAGAGTTGTATCTCCATAGTAGAATGTGATAGGTAGGTACCATTAGATAAGTTGAGTTTGTGATTAGCTAGGGAGTAGGTGCTTTCTTAGAGTAGATGCTCTTATATTAGGGGATTGGTGTCTTCTTGGGGTTGGTAACCTTAAACATTATACCCAATGTGGTTCTTTATTATGAGGCTGGATTAGAATGATAGATTATTTTAGCTTACCTCATGGTGGTTATTATCATATTTGGTTTGCCATGGAATATCTAGTGTTGTGTCTATTTGTGTGTATGTGATCTCTGCATATAGTTCTAATATACATTAAAAATATTAAAAAAATATTAATTTAATCAATATATTTATTCACCCCCACTTATTATATATTTGTGTTCCAATAATTGGTATCATAACCCTCATTTTTAAAAATAAGATTAATTAGCGTAGGTAGATCTTGGATGGTGAATACAAGTGGCTAGTCAATAAGATTCTTTATCAAACAAATCACCTCTCTTTGATGGATAAAACTACACATTTTAGAACATTATAATGGAAGCATATTTATCCTCATTAGATTTTGATTTATCTATGTCTATTGTAATTGGATATACAGCTCCTACTTTAACTCCTATTCATTAGGTTGCCAAGAAAGTATATGAGAGTAATGTCAAGACTAGGAATGTTATTTTATGTGGATTGTTTAATTAAAATTTTGTCAAAGTGATACATTATAAAAATGAGCAAGACATATATAACAAATTTAAAATCATCTATGAAGGTGATGACAAGGTAAATCAAGCCAAGCTACAAATGTTCAAAGGCAAGTTTGAAAGCCTTAAAATTAATGATGAAGAGAAAATTATAGACTATCTCCTTGGAGTAGATGAAATAGCCCATGAAATAAGAGGCCTTGGAGAAGAGATGAAAGATCTAGTCATTGTCAAAAAGTCCTACAATATCTTCCATCAATATATGACTCAAAAATTTGTATAAAAGAGGAAGCAAGAGATATGGATAAACTCAATGTTCATGAGTTACATGGAACATTCATAGCCTGTGAGATGAGAATGGGAGAAATATATACCTTCAAGAGAGAATTTGTATTTAAATCATCCAAGTTAGTGAAGGCAAAAGCACCTACATCTAGATCTGAAGAGATTGATGAAGAAGAATCCAAATTTATCAAAAGATTGAGAAAATGGTTTGGGAAGTACAAAGGTAAGTTACCCTTCAAATGATTTAACTATGGTAAAGTAAGACATTTTTCTTATAAATGACCTTATAAAAATAAGGATAACTTTGAACATGAATGAAATAGTAAAAAGGTGAAACCTCACTATTCTAAGAAGAAGAACTTCAAGAGCAAGAAAGGCTTATACACAAAAGAAGATAATGATTCAATGGATGACAATGATAGTTTTGATAATGATCATGATTGTAATTTTGTGGTTAAGAAAAATGAATTCGTATTCATGACAATATTATTAGCTTCTATAGATCAAGAAGAAGATGAAGAATCAGATGTATAACAAGGAGAAGTGGATTTAGAATGTGAACCCATTTGTATTCTAGAAGAAATAGACAAGAGAACTCAAAATAAAATAATTTTGGATAAAAAGAGATTGATAAAATATCCAAAAGCCTTTAAAATTTTAATTAGATGGTGGTTAACCTAAAGCCACAAGTTGAAGAGGCTAAAACAATATAATATGTAGTAAAACTTGAACTACAATCTAAATCTGACGAGTGTATGAAGTAAGAAGTAGTGATAGTGGCTCTAAGAAATGAACATGAGAAAGCTAAAGGAAAACTAGACAAAAGTCTAAAGTTGATAGGAATATCCTACATTCTTGATAAATTGATAAAATCTCAAAAGCCTTCAAAAGAGAGATCAAGTCTTGGTTATGAAAAAAGAAAATGTTTCTATAACTAGAACATCTACTAACTTATATGACAACTTCAAAATATAAGGAGAGTCAAGAGAAAATAAATAGAAATCTTGCAAGGATGTAAAGATAGACACAATTATTACTTATGTGAAGAAATATGAAGCTAAAAATAAGCTTGAAGAGAATAAGAAGATAAAAGTAGTTGATGCAGATGAATACATAAAAGTGAGAGACTTGAAGAATCTAGAGTTTATAAGAGCTCCTCATACTACTCAAATAACTACGATGATAAGGTATTACTCATATTACTATGGTTGTTGTTATACTTGTAATTAGTTTGGTCATAGGGATATCGATTTTAGAGTTTTACCTAAAAGGATAACAAATTTTGTAAGCATAAATTATTTTTCTCCCTTGTTAGATACAAATATAATATGTTATAATTTAAATAATTTTGTTCATATAGCTAAATAATGTAGAAAAAAATTTAAGACCACAAACACAAAGTAATAAGAAATACATGCCTAACAGTGTTAACAAAGGTTCACAAGTATTTAAAAAGGATAAAAATAAGCCAAATAAGAAAACTACAGATATGTGTAAAGTTAAATATTATCTATGATTTCTCAAACTAAACTCCATACATAGGAGTAGAATTTGTGGGTAATAGATAGTGGTTGTTCAAAATATATGACTAGTGATAAGAGAATGTTCATAAAACTAAGTAAATGTAAGGAAGGATCTATCATCTTGTGAGACAACACTACAGTAAAGAGTAGAGATAAAGGAATCTTGAACATAGATGGAAAATTACCTACACTTGATATCCTTTATGTTGAAATATTGAAGCATAATCTGTTAAGTGTCAGCCAAATATGTGGCAATGGATATAAGGTCATATTTTGTGCAAAAGGTTGTAAGTTAAATATATTTGGGAGATGAGTTTTAGAAGGGAAAACAACTAAACGAAATATCTAAAATATTTTTGAAGTTAATGGTAATAGTTTCTTGATAAGAAAGATTGATGAGAGTTGGTTATTGCATACAAGAATTGGTCATGTCAACATTGATAACCTAGTCAAAGTGAGCTCAAATAATTTTTTTAGATAAAATCCTAAGATAACCAAACTTGCAAACACTACTTGCAATGTGTGTCAACTACATATGTTGACAAGGGTTAGACTTCAAACAAAGGAATATACAACTACAAAGCCTTTAGATTTATTACATATCGATCTTTGTTGTCCTACTAAGACAAGACGATCTAAAGAAGAGAGCTAATTCATCATATTTATAGATGATTACTCAATAGTGACATAGGTAACCTTTTTGAAGGACAATTCATAGGCATTTGAGAGATTCACCATCTTCAGGGCCATGGTGGAGAATGAGATTGGACAAAAAATCAAATGTTTAAGATATGATAAAGGTGGAGACTTCACCTCAAATGAGTTCATAGAGTACTATGAGAATCATGAAATCAAAAGACATTACTCTATAGTAGGGACCCATAACATAATGGAGTTATTGAAAGAAAGAATGGACATTCAAGGATATGGACAAATAATGTTAAAAGAGGCCAAGTTACCTGATGGATACTGGAGAGAATCAGTCCATAAAATAATATATATCTTGGATAGAGTTTAATTGAGGGTAAAAAATGACAAAACTCCTTATGAAATATGGTATGGAAAACTACCTTTGTGAAGTACTTAAAAGTGTTTAGTATCAAATTCTACATCAAAAGGAAAGAGAATAGATTAGGAAGCTTTCAATCAAAATGTGATGAAGGAATATTTCTTGGATATTCCACCTATATAAAAGCATACATATGCTACAACAAAAGGCTACATAATATTATATAGATCATCAATTTCAAGGTTAAATAAGGCTTGAACCATGTTAAACCTAACAAATAAATCTATAATGAAGAATTATATCATGAAGATGAAGTAGCTAATGTAGAACATGATGAAGTAAATGAAAATGCACCCATAAGATATTTTGCAAGGGATCATCCTATAGAGCATATCATTGGCAATAAGAATGAAGAAGTTCAGACAAGGAGAAGAGTTACATAAAATAAGGAGCAATGAGTTTTGCTATAATATATGAAATTAAGTCTAAGATCTATTTTAAAGCCAGTAAGGATGAGAATTGGCTAAAATCCATGAAATAATAATTGATCCAAATTGAAAAGAAAAAAACTTTGTAATTAGTTCCAAGACCTTCATACAAGAATGTGATAGGTACAAAGTGGGTGTTTAGAAACAATCTCAATCAAGATTGATCTACAAAGGATATGCACAAGTTGTGGGCATTGATTTTTAGGAAACATTTACTCTAGTTGCTAGATTAGAAGCCATAAGAATGTTTCTAGCATTCTCTATTTACAAGAAATTCAAAGTTTATCAAATGAATGTTAAGTCTGGTTTCTTGAATGGCAACCTATAGGAAGAAGTCTAAATAGAATAACCTAAAGGTTTTTAGTTTTGAAAACAATAAGATTATGTATGAAAACTAAAGAAATATCTATATGGTCTAAAATAGGCACCTCGGGCATAGTATTCAAGATTAGACTAGTACTAACACCAATAAGGATTCATAAAGCATGTGCAAACAAAAATCTATACTTCAAATCATAAAGTGAGCATATGTTTATTATTTTTGTTTATGTATATGATATCATCTTTGGTGGTAGAAACAACATAATGTGTAAAGAATTTAATACACAAATGTAAAGTGAGATTCAGATGTCTATGCTTGGAGAACTGTATTTCTTCCTTGGTCTAAAAATATCAAAAACTAATTAAAATATATTTATATCCAAAACTAAGTATGAAAATTAAATTCTCAAGAAGTTTAGAATAGAATATAGCAAACCATATAGTACTCCCATGATAACTGCATTCAAGTTGAGCAAAGAGGATGAATCTATTGATACAAATTAGACTATGTATAGATCAATAATAGGTAGTTTGTTATACCTAACCACATCCAGACTAATATCATGTAAGTAGTATCCATGGTTGCAATAATTCAAACTACCCTTAAAGAGTCACATGTTAATAAAATGATAATAATATTCATAAATATGAAGAGAACAATTGACTATGGCCTATGGTATCCTAAAAGTGAAGACATCACTTTGATAGCATATATAGATGATGATTGGGAAGGAAGTGTGGATGATAGAATAAGTACTAGTGGTTGTGAATTTTTCCTTAGAAATGGTTATTTCATGGCTAAGCAAAAATTAAGAGTTGGTTAATCTTTCTACAATAGAAGGAAAGTATGTGGAAGCAGTGGCATTTTTCACTCAAGTCTTATGGATGAAGCAAACACTAAAAGACAAAAAGATAGAGTATAAGTCACCTATTTCTATTCTTTATAATAATTCAAGTGCCATTAAGATATCAAATAATCTAATGATGCATTATAAAACCAAACACATATTAATCAAGTATCACTTCTTAAGAGAAAAAGTTGTAGGTCAAGATGTCATAATTAAGTATGTGCCAACTCAAGATCAAATTGCAAACATATTCACCAAACCTCTTCCCAAGAAACAATTTTAGTATCTAAAACAAAGATTAGGATTGGTGTCACCTACTTCACATCACTAGATCCTAGTGATATGGCATGAGTCTAGGGGGGGTATCATAGAAGTCTTGATAATCCCTAGAAGAAGAGAGAAAAGGCAACTCAAGTATACCTATCTTTTAAAATTTATAATGAGATGATGATTTTATATTCTTGGATAAACTCCTTTATCTAATAAAGGGTTCAAAACATTTGGAAAAATAATGAAAAATAATCCCTTTACCATTGATTTCAAAGAGGGAGAAGAATTGAAAATGCTCCCTGTAAAAGTTTGGAGAAAAAAAGCTAATGCTAAATAAGATTAGAGCATATGTCCAAGTTTTTTCTTAGGAAAATGTGCCATTACCTTAGGGGGAGAAAATTTGGTATTAAAAACTTTATCTCATACTCATCAAAAGCCAATATAAGCAATACTAAAGTAGGATAAGAATATTAGAAAATCAGAGCATTTAGATTACCATCAATGACAAAGGGCAAGATTGTTGATAATATGATTGTCATTTATGTCAAAAGGGAGATTATTTGCATTATAGATGTCATTGATGATTAAGAATCAATATGGTGATTTTATTTGGTGAAAATAATCCTATTAGAGGTCAAGGATGATTGGAATGCTTGTGTGCATGAGCAGAATTAATCTAGTTCTTCATATTGTTCATCTAGACTTTTTTGGTCTATGATAGGAAAATGTGACAAGGAAATTTGTTAACATCACCATTGTCACATGTGGATGATTCTAAGGGAGTTGTTCATATAGTTTTGATCACATTTGTCCCTAGTTATTATGCACCAGATTTCAAGTCATCAGTTCAAGTGGATTAGAAGATATGAGGATGTAAAGTTGGATACTCAGACATAATTCACTATGTTTTTATAGTTAGCAAAATTTGAAAAAGGGTTATAGTAGATCCAAGTAAGAATGTTGATGAGGGAAAAATTTACACACATGGAGGTGTTAGGATTAAATAAGCATATGGGTTTTTTCATTTTTGTGCCTATTTTTTGTGTGCTTAATCTCAAGTCATGTGATGTAGCCTGACAAAAGATATGCATGTGTAAAGTTTGGCTCCCTGGCAATTTGATAGTGTTTTCTCTACCTTAGTAAAATTTCTATATGGTAAAAAAAGCTCAGTATGCATTTTTATGATGTCACATATTACATGTATGAAGGTTTATACATTGTATGAATATATGGATGGAATCCCCTACGTGAGAGGATATTATGCACTAAATTATAGGTCATGCAATGAAGTGCATCAAAAGTTATGAAATAAAAAAGTTGGCCTTCTAGGTAGTTATAAGCATAATTAGCTTTGTGGTAGAAAATTTTGAGTGAGAATATTAATGGTGTTATATCTATAATACATGAAGTATTCAAGAAGAAATGAGCACATGGGTTTGTTCACTATCATGCCTAGTTTATATGGTCTAAATTTTATAATACATGGATAAGTAAAGAAAAAGATATGAAGGTGAAAATTTAGCCTTCTAGGAATATTTATATGGTCCCCATACTTAGTCAAATCTACATAAGATAAATTTTGATCTTGTTAGAAGATCTAACAGTTAGCGCTTAATCATATGATGAAGATGTAAGGATGCACGATAAAGTCAATATGTCAAAGGCACCTACGAGTTATTGTGATAGTGAAAAGTGTCACAATAAAGGAGATTGAATAGTAAATATATGATGTATTTTAATGTCAAATAGTCAATGATCAACTTTGGAATGCTATGTGTCTCAATAGCGAGAACTGATAGCAATGCACAAAAATCACACACTAATGCCAAGTGTCACATTCATGAAAACTTGTAAGAGATAAATTTTTATCTTGTCAAAAAATTTAATGATGAGGAGTTGATCACGAAATTAAGATCTAATAGAGTGAATATACTCAATGGGATAAAGTTCTTTATGTTTATCAACATAGAGTTGAGTTAAAGACCAAATTAGTTTGATGAGATTGTTGGATCATATTTGTTCCAAAGGCATAGGAAGCTACAAGATGAGATTAAAAGATTGAGTTCAAACCTTAGATATAGATAATGTTCATGCAACTACAAATATCTAATGACATGTGAAATCTTGGATCAAAAATATCATTGAACCAAATTTAAAGTTGAACAGTTAAAGTTTGAAACCCTACAAAGATCGAACGGAGCATATAAACTTATCAAAAATTGATCTAATGGAATCATTTTAAATTCAATAAATTTGAATGAATACCATTATATTGTGATGGAAAACTTAAGTTCAATAGTATATATTTAAAGATATGATCATCCTAGCAAAAAAGCACAGGAACATGTAGGTAAGCCATAAATTATGATACAAAAAATGATGATGAGTGTCGTGATCAATCAAATTTATGTAATATGTCATGTGTATCAAAACAAGAGCCCAATAAATTCTATAAATAGTAATGAGACCAAAAATCATGATGGTGGAACATGACTTCAAGGTGTGGGAAATTTGCAGTTAAAAATAAGAACTAAATTTGAAAAAAATTGAGCATGATGTGTTAGTGAACTAGCGTGATCAAAGATGTGATATGAAACCTAGATCAATTGCTTACATAAATGTCATGTAGGATACAGGTAGAATATACTACTATTATTTATTCCTATCAAATAGATATATATGTAGGCACAAAAGCAGAGAGGCAAAGTGGAAGAAAAAAGAGTTGAAGTGAAAAGTATGAGTAGTTATAGACCAAACCTATAACCAAAAACATAGAATTGGATTCATTCATGAGTCTATACTATAATATAGATTTTTATCTCCATATCATAATCCAATAGGTAGGTTCCATAAGATAAGATGATTTGGTGCTCAATTATGGAGTGGGTGCTTCCTTAGAGTAGGTTCTCTTAAATCAGGGGATTAGTGTCTCCTTAGGGTTGGTACCCTAAAACATTGTAACCAGTGAGGTTATTTATTACAAGAATGGATTAGAATGGTAGAATATATTAGATATTCTCATGGTGGCTTTTCCCATATTGGGTTTTCCACATTATATCTAGCGTTTTGTCTATTTGTGTGTATGTGATCTCTACATTTAGTTTTAATATACATTAAAAATATTAGAAAAGGACTAGGTTAATCAATATATTATTTCACCCCCCTCTCAGTATATAGCTGTGTTCCAACACCTAGTAACATAAAATTAAGATATTTTATTCACCTAAAACATGTTTATAACATTATAGGGGAACTTAAAAAGAGAAAAACTTATTCCATAAATTATAATCATAGTAAAACATATTTAATACCAATATGTTATAATCTCCTCAAATTATTATACCATTTCCTTAGATAACCTTAGAATGGGATGCTGACTAATTTATTCATACAAAGTGGTACAAAAATAATTGAAATTTTCATAACACACTCATAATTATGATAAACATATGGTTTATGATACGATACATGGATTTGAGGATTGGAAGAATGAGTCCATTATAAAAAATCAACATGATTAAATTTTATAGTGGCATAAAATAAATCAACTAAATAATATATCATGTCAAATATCCACTCCTTAATAATTCCATGAATTTTTAGCTTCATTTTATAGGAGATAATTTCTACCAATTCAATTTTGTTTGTTTTAATAATTATTATTACAATTAATAGGATCCATAGTTTGTTTACATGAATAACACCTAAATCTTCATACAATATTATCATTAGGGACATGGTATATCTAAATCCTTTCTAAAAATTTGAAATTATGTATGAAATAATGTCTACCTTATACACCCAACATTTTGGTTATTCAAAATAGTCCTAACTAAATTCCATGAGATCATTATCATCAATCCATTTTTTGTATCTATTGATTGTAAATGAAATTGGGTTATTCTAATGTATAATACATATCCAATGGAAGCTCCCTCCACAAAAAAAATATAAAAATAAAAATGTACTCTAATATTAAGGATTCTAAAATTAGTGATGTCATCAATAAGAATGCATTATGTGAAAATAGATTTCAAAGCACAGATATATGGCAATACCTTTGGTTTCTCAACCGCTGAATGAAGACAAATTTTTTGTAATGCCACCCAATAATTTAGCAAGTGCATAGAATTGGGGGGGGGGGGACCAAAGAGGTTCTTAAGTGGACATGTTTTTCCTAAAAAATAATAAACCTCAACTTGTATAGATTATTTGTGATACATAAACATGAAGTTTTTAAATGTCATAGGAACATGAACTATAGCATTTCAAGTCTAGTTTCCAAACTACTATTTTTTATTTTTTTTTAAAATGGTAAAGTATAAGTGGGAAAAATATAAAAAATTCTGATAGGTAGTATTGCTTTTTAGAAAAATTAGAGTAGATAGCTTTCTATGCAGCCCATACTTTTTTAGCATCATTTTTTTTAAATGCCTTAGTGCAAATATAGATAAGATATTGTTCACAACCTATAGTTTTTTTAAATAATAAATGAATTTTTTTTTACTCTTTTCGCATTTTAGTAGACCCTAAAATATGATCAGTATTGTAAACCTGACTATGTGGTCCCCTTAAATACCTTTAAAATATAAAAAATTAGATTTTTGTTTTGAATGTGTATAGAACTAGGTATAACTTACAACCATATAATTTTTTGGTTTGAATCAAATAATGAAAAGGTACATAAATAAATATGAACATATGTAGTTGTGACATATAGCACCAAAAAAGGCATACTTATAAAAAAAATATAGATAACAACCTTAAAGTAATAAAAATATAGAAAAAAAAATAATTAGAAAGAGGAGAGTTTAATCAATGTTGTATTAAAAATTTTAAAAAGAAAATTTATCAAATTCATTGTTTTTAACATGGATGAAGTTGTATTTTGTTAGTTTTAGATAAAAATAAACATTCAGTTGTGTGTTCTCAACTCCATACCTCAGGCTCAGGAATTCAAGCCATTCACAGGCTTTCAGGCATGTGTTTGAAATGTGAAATATAATAACCACGTACATGGAAAAATCATGTATACATAATTATTATGTATGATAAATACTTTACATTCATTTCATATATATGGAGAATGAACCCATGTGATCATACATTTCTTAGTCTAAATGTTGTTTTATTGTGGATAAAATGATTGGTTTAGAGTTTTAAGATTTTATTATTTATGGTTTAGGGATAGAGATTAAGACACATGGTTTATGTTCTAGTCTCTATAATGTCTAATCATAAGGTAATTATGGCCAATTTGAGATCCTTAAAACTATTTATCACTAAAAATATGATTTTGGGCCTAATCAACCCCTATCTCATCATATATTGATATAATCAGTCAGTTGGGCCAATGAGTGATGCAATTTGGGACAAAGTAAGCCATGTGAGCCTAATTACTACTCTACATAATCTTAATTGTGTCTAAATCAATTGGTTTCAGGTTAATGGTTATAATATAGGGTTTAGGGTTTCAAATTTAGGGATTAGGGCATAGGGTATATAAGGTTTTGGTTTTAGGGTATAAGGTCTAATCATGAATGAAATTAGGGCCAAAATGATCTCTTTTAACCTATTTATCATTACAAAATATGATTTTTGGCTCAATTATCCCATACATCATCATAGATTGAGCCACTTAGTCAATTAGGCCAATGAGCAATGTGATTTGGGCCAAATTAAGCCCTATTAACCTAATTCTTAATCTAAAAAATGTTAATTTTGGCTAAATCATTTGGTTTAGGATTTATAATTTTAGGTTTATGGTTTAAATTTGAAGGCATAGAGTATAAGGTATAGGGTTTAGGGTCCAATCGCAAAGGAAATTGAGAATAATTTGAGTTGTTTCAATTGACTTATGACTACAAGATGTGATTTTGGGAATAATTACCCCTAATATCATCACAAGTTGGGCCAATAAGTAATGTGATTTACAATAAATTTAAGCCTATAAAAACACAATTATCACTCTAAAATATGTTAAGTGGGGTTAAATATATTGGTTTAAGGTTTAGATTTTATAATTTAGTGTTTATGAAATAGGGCTTAAGATATATAGGGTTTAGGTTTTAGGGTATAAGGTCTAATTATGAAAATATTCAGGGCCAAATTGAGCTCCCTTAACCTATTTATGACTATTAAATTTGATTTTTGGCTGAATTACCCCCACATAATCAAATATTTATCTAATTAGTTATTTAGGGCAATGAGTGATGTGATTAAGGGCAAATTTAGTCATGTGAACCTAATTATAAATCTAAAGGATTTTAATTGAGGTTAAATCACTTGGTTTAGGGTCTAGGGTTTAGATTTTAGTGTCTAATCATGAAAGTAATTTAGGAAAATTTAAGATACTTAAACCTATTTTTTTACCATAAAATGTGTTTTTGGGTTTAATTATCTCCCATATCATCACACATTGATGGAATTATTCAATTAGGGTAGTTAGTTTTATGATTTGGACCAAATAGAGCCATGTGAAGCTTAATCTTAGTCTAAATGATGGTAATTAGATATCAAATAATTTTTTTGAGGTTTTAAGGGTATCTTATTTAGGGTTTAAGATTTTTATATGGCTTAGGGTTTATGGATTAGGGTTTAAGTTTTAGGGTATAGGGTTTAGATCTCAAGGCTTGTATTTTAGGCTTTGGGATTTAAGGTATATGATTTAGGGCTTAGGGTTTAAGGGTTATGCTTTAGGGTCTAGATACAAAGCCCAATGAGGATAATTTGATTGTTTGAACCTGCTTCTGAGTTTAAAATATATTTTTACATTTGATTAACCCCCATGTGATGACAAATCAAGTGATTTAGTTAATTGGGGTAGGTATTGGTACAATTTGAGCAAAATGTATCCCTTGGAGCTTAATAATTAGTCTAAATGATGGTAATTTGGGCTCAAATGATTTGTTTAGGGTTTAAAGAGTTTACTTTTAGGGTTTACAATTTTTAAATATCTTAATTTTTTTGGATTAGGATTTAATATTCAGGGTATAAGGTTTAGGTTTTAGCTAAATAGGGTTTATGGATTATAGTTTAAGACTTAGTGTTTACAATTTAGGGTTTAGGATTTAGGGTTTATGGTTTAGGGCTTAGGGTTTATGTTTTATGACTTAGGGATTAGGATTTAGGGTTTATGGTCCAAATACAAAGATAAATTAATATAATTTGTTGTTTGAATGTATTTAAGAGTACATAATTATTTTTTAGGTTTTATTGGCCCCCATGTTAACATAAATTTAATGAATTAGTCAATTATGGTAGTTAGTAGTGCCATTTGGGTGAAATTTATCCTTGTAAACTTAAATCTTAGTCTAAATGTTTTTAATTATCTCTAAAATTATTGGTTTAGTGTTTTAAGTCTTTAGTCTTTAAGGTATAAGGTTTAGCATTTAGGATATAGGGTATAGGGTTTAAGGCTTATAGTTTAAGGTTTAGGGTTTATAATTTATGGTTTAGGGTTTATGATTCAGGGTTTAGAGATTATGGTTTATTATCCAAATGAAAAGTTAAATGATGATAATTAGATTTGTTTGAAACTAATTATTAACACATAATATGTTTTTATGTTTGATTATCCCCCATATGAACATAGACTGAGAAAACTAGTAAGTTAGGGTAGCTAGTGCTGAAATTTGAGCCAAATTTATCCATGTAAACTTAACTCTTAGTCTAAATGATGGTAATTATGGATCAAATGATTAGTTTATGTTTTTAAGAGTTTATGGTTTAGGTTTTAGGATTTCTATATGGATTACGTTTTATGGATTAGAGTTTACTATTTAGGGTATAGAGTACAGGGTTTAGGGATTAGGATTAACAAGATTTATAGTTTAGGGTTTGAGGCTACAAGTTTACAATTAAGGGTTTATGGTTTAAGGTTTATTATTTAGGGATTAGGATTTAATGTTTAAATTTTAGCATTTAGGCTCAAAATATAAATTTAAATGAGGATAATTTGAGTTGTTTTAACATATTTATGAGCACAAAATATATTTTGAGGTTCGATTAGTCCCTATGTCACAACAGATTGAGAAACATAGCAAATTATTGTATTTAGTGGTGTGATTTGGGCCATTATTATCCCTATGAACCTAATTCTTGGTGTACATGATGGTAACTAAAGATCAAATGATTAACTAAGGGTTTTTAAAGTTTAAGGTTTAGGGTTTCTATATGGCTTAGGGTTTATGGAATAGAGTTTAAGGTTTAGAGTATAGGGTATAGAGTGTATGGTTTATGGTATAGGGTTTAAGGTTTAGGTATGGGGTTGATGGATTAGGGTTTACAATGTAGGGTTTAAGGTTTATGTTCTAGGGTGAAAATTCATAGTTTAATAAGGATAATTTGAGTTATTTGAACTAATTTATGAGCACATAATATGTTTCTCAGTATGATTAGTTCCAATGTCATCATAGATTGACTGAATTAGACAATTAGGGAATTTAGTGGCATGATTTGGGCTAAATTTATGTTTGCAAATTTAATTCTTAGTCAAAATCATGATAATTAGGAATAAAATTATTGTTCTAGGATTTTAAGAGTTTATAATTTAGGGTATAGAGTTTTAATATGTCTCAAGTTTATGGATTATGATTCAAGGGATAGGTTATATGTTTTAGGGTTTAGAGTTTACTATATAGATTTTATAGGGTTTATGGTTTATTGCTTAAGTCTTAGTGTTTAAGGTTTAGGATATAGGGTGTAGTTATAATGGTTTAGATATTAGTGGTGTTTGTGCATACACTTTTTATCATGTACATGATATTACCATGTATGCAGTTTTACTACCTATGTAGTTCTAGGACTACTATAACAAAATGTATGATCAACGCCATTTTTTTTCAATCAAGATTTAAATCCCCTACACAATCTACTATGTTTTATTTTACACAATTTTCAAGTCTAATTTTTATATATTTGATGTATTTCCCCACCCTCAAAAGTAGAAAATTTTTGACTACTCATTATTTTATAAAGATGATAGGCATATTTTTTAATGATTTGATCAATACCCCCACTTGGGACTACACATCAAGCAATTCTATTTTTTAATAATTAGATTGATATCTATAACCTAAAAAGTTGACAACTTTGTGTAATTATGGGTGATAATTTTCATAATAGCAAGGAATTAAAGTGCAAAAAGTTAGAGGAAATAAAAGTGCAGATAGAAAATCAAAAAAATGGATGAAGAAGATTCATGAAATTAAGTATACTATCTTCAATGAATTTATTGTTAAAAATAATGATGAAATGAATAATGAATGTATACCAAATTCTGAATGTACAATTGTCTATTATGATAATATACCAAACTATAATGTAGGTCCACATTTAAATTTTAATATTTTTAATTTTAGTGATTATTAAAGTATGCATGATGATGTAAATTTCATGGAAACACTGATTGGTATAAGTAAAAATCAAGAAAACAATAATGGAATACCATTGAATGAAGAAACTAGTAATGAAGAAAATAATATGGAAACACCAAATCAATAAAATTTACCACTAAGAACACCTCCTAGGATTTTGAAAATAAGATCCATGTATTTAAATTAAATTTTTAAAAACATTTTTAAACTCGTGCCTAAAAATATATCTGGTCACTATACGAGAATGAAAACTAAAAAGATATTAGATTTTCACTTTGAAAAACTAAACAAAACTCAAAGATGCAATTGTTTGTTACATTGATGATAGTCCATAGGATGTGATCTAAAATGCACACCCTAAGACTAGGAACATATAATATTGATAGTATAAATAATATAATTGTTGAAAAAAATCATGATGCATTCAATCAAGTAGGGGTGAACAAACATACCAAATATGGTAATGTTGCTCAACATATTAATACAAGTTCTTTGGTAAGTTTTCAAACAAGGAATTAATTATTAATTACTCAAAAAAGCCAATAATTGAACATAGAAAAAAATAATGAAAGTAACTAGGAGATGTATAAAACTCAATGTTGTCATTAACAATGACTTGTGTGAGTTATCTAGTAGAATCCCATTAAAAGATAAGGCTATAGTTAATGACCCAAAATATTTACTTGAATCATTCTGTAAATTTAACACAAGGGTATTGCCCAATATTAGAGATGTACTGAAAGTAACATTTGGTTCTCGTAATTATGAACTACATACTAAATATTCTTTGGATATGACATAAAAAATTTGGTAAAAAATATCAATATATTTTTATTAGTCAAAAATATTTTAAAACAGCCAAACCCTTATATGTAAAAATAAATTACATGTGTACTACTTTTTGTTGTTGGAAAGATGTTTAATTTTCAATGGATTATGATATTTGTCATCATGTTTGTTATACTTTACATACAACATTTTTTAAGAGTGTGTAGTGGAATGCTAAGTAAAATCAACAATGGAATTCATTACATTCCTTTTTTATAAAAGACAAGATAGATAATTTTTTTACAATAGGGCATGCTTGAATGGAACTTGAATCATTTGTGATGGATTACCAAAATTGAAAAATTGTACCCATGAGGAGAGTACACACAAAATTGGAAAATAATTTTTTGGTTTAATTAAATATAATTTATTACCTATAAATTAAAAGATGGAAAAGAATCTAAAAGGTAGGATCTCATTATAAAATAAATACCTATTTCAAAATCTATAAACAAATTTAGAGAGGAAATTGTATATGATTTTGCAAGGAACACATACAGATCTCGAAGTCTAGATCAATAATTGACGTTAATTAAGGAGACATTCCTACTTGGTAGTATTATTTTAGTAGTCAAATTTGTAGATAATTACACATTGATACAAAAAAAAATAGGTTCAGTCATGATACTATATAATAGTACATGTTTTAACTTTTGTGTATATAAAATTCATGCTTTCACCTAACAGTACAAAGCATGATAAAAAAATATTAAAGGACTAACACATCTATTTATGTGATGATCGAACACATTATTCAGAGTATGTGCAAGGTTTTTTCAAATGTTTTATGGAAAAATGAGTCAAAATAACATTAATTTAAATTAACATTGCATTTGGTCAAATAATTGCATGCCATAATTTAAGAATGAATAGATGTTCTATTGGCTGAAGAAGATGTATATGACCATAGGTGTACAACATATTTGGAATTTTACTAAAGTAGGCCTTGGAAATGGGGAACATGACAATGAAGTAAAATGTGTAAAAAGATTAATTATAATCTAGTGGAGGTAAAGTTTGAAGAGGTAATTGATTTGACATATGAAAAAAACATAGTTGAATGGTGTAATGAAAATATGGGACATGGTCTACACGAAATTCCATTATTTTTATATATTTTTTGTTGATACAGGATGAACAATTGGAAAGCTATGAATATTGTATGATAGTAATAGGTTATATCAAGTTGCACTCAATTCATAGCTAAAACGTATGTTCTTGGATCATACATATGAGTAACATGAAATGATTTTGTTCTACATGCATTGACTTTTTTTACAAGTGTGAGTCACAATAATGGGTGTATGCATGGAGTTATATCCTTCTAGTTCCAATTAACACTTATCAAGTTCCACCACTATTATAACTTATAAATATAACATCATCACATGAATTTGACCATTTATATGATCTATTAAAACAAGGCACATCCATATGTTTAATGTGTGTTTCATGTCCTAAATTTGGTAAAAATATCACCTTGTCATGTTATTAAATCATGAATTATTTTATGATACAGGGCGTGTTTATGTAGTTATTAAAGATGAGAATGATGAGGAGGGGACATGTTAATACTTATTTCAGTGTGTAGATTAAAAATATAAACTAAATTTTGTAGTCATAGATGGGGAAACATTCGCTATCTAATTGGTTCTATGGTAGTTATTGGAACATGGCTTGGATGTTATCCTATAAAAATTAAAATGTATGTTTGTTTGATGACTACAAATTAAATAGGAACGTACTTCACTAATAAAATTTGGTTCTTTTATCAAATGTTCAATTACATAAATAACATAGCTGATCCTTTTGTTTCCTTAGATTGAAATCCCAAGGTATGTTAACTTTTCAAATACAAATTTGTTTGCTTCTAACAAATTATATTTATTTTTAGGTATATATTTTAATTTCATCTATTAACATACATTTTTTAGGTTATTGGTGCCAAATTATCTTTCAAATTCATGTGGTTGGCACTATTAGTAGATAATTTAATATTCTCGAAGCTGAGAGAAGCTTTCAGTTCATGTAGATGATATTTTTTTTACCTTATCTAAGGAGATGTCATATTGAGGCTAGAGTGGTTTAACCATCTCTTAATTGGGAATATTTTAAATGTGTGAAATCTATTAATATATGAATAATTGATTCATTAGACAAGCTTAATTATGAGTTTTTATGACCATAGTTGTTTATTCTCCTTTGCCCTCCTAAATAGGAAAGTTTGAAAATTGTAAATTATATTGAATAGTTGAGGAGTTTTGAGATATTTAACGGGTGTAGGTTAATTTATTAAGATTACTTAGGAGTATTTTAATAAATAGAAAAATTTATTTACTCTTAACATGTTTTTAAATTGTTAAACTAGTGATAAGCCTCATCCCAACAAAGAACAAGGCATATTTTGGCATATACTAAGGTTGTCTAAGATGGTTCAGAGATTTTTGGAGTTAAGAAATAAATAAATCTAAGCTTAGACATAACTTTTGATGGATATATTTTGAACCAAAACTAGAGGAGGCTTAAAAGAGAGTAAAATGAAGTAGAAACTCAGTTAGGGGGATTGATTAATAGTGTATAAGGAGGTTTCAATGGTGTTTGTGTACTTTTCAAGAAATACATGAAAGAAATCAATTTTACATAATATTTTTAATGATATAACAAGTTTGATTAAACAATATCTGATATGTTATTAAATTTTTAATGCATACATATCATTATTTTTAGAGTGCACAATTTGAACAACATGGTTGTTGATGGTTTCTATGGTATATCAGACTTGTAACCTACCTTTCAAACATATTTGAACAAATATATATGATGTTGTGTAGACCAAGTTGATTTATATTCACTTTAATATCAAATTTAGTGAATGGATATTTATGAGCATATGTTGGGATTCATATGAATTACTAAAGAATAATGACATCCTGAACAAGCCTTACATGTGTGTTTTACTTTATGAATATATCTTGAGGGACTAAATGAATTAAAAGTGAGAAATTTTCAAATATTTCAAAATGAAATATGTTGAGAATGTGTTTTTGAATTAACCAATGCATTTTTAATCACCATCCTTGACATGGTGTCAATTCTAGTTTTTAGCAACAAGGCCCCAACAATATAGATCCCCAACTATGGCTTGCATCTTGATAATATTTCTTCTGAATGTGGATTGATGCTATAATTATTCCAAAAAAAAGTATACACATGGATTCCAAGGCAATGGAAAAAAGTGGAAATTACACATCCTAAGGTGTTAGAAGTGATGGATTTTGAAGCAAAGGTCTAAGAAGTAGAAATATCTATTGGAGGCAAAGAACTTGTCTCTTTACTACATAAAATTTACATTTTAAGAATGATCACTAAATCCTCTACCATGAGTCCATCAAAGTTTTTTAATATAATATATTTTGGGTGAAAGTATAATACTTTTATGTGCACATGATATTTATTTTGGTTCAAGGATACAACATACAATTTATATTTTATGCCTATCCAAATTTTGCCTAAAAATAAAAAATTGCCCTTTTAGATAAATGTCATCTTGAGGCTATAACAAGTCCTCTATATCCTAATTGGGTGTAATGAAGTATAAATTATGCATTCCTAGAGTTTAATCACCACCCTATATGTGGTGGTTATGTTATTTTTCATCGCAACAATGCAATACTAGAGATCTCTAAGTATGACTTGCATCTTGTAACTATGGAAATATCATCTTATGGTTGGAATGGGTTCTCCATTTCCTAACTAGGAATACGTAGATGATAATAGTATATCAATATTGGTTAATATCCATAACCAATGAGATGAAGATTCCATGTTTTAGCCATGAATCCCCAAATATATAGATTCCAACTGTAACTTGCATCTTGCATCTATGGAAATGTCATCTTGAGGCCAAAATAATTAATTCATCTCTTAATTGGGTAGACTCATATGCCAATAATGTGTTCCTAGAGGTTAATCACCACCACTGCTATGGTGTAAATTCTATTTTTTCACTAAGACGATCCAAAGATAGTTATCACTAACTATGGCTTGCATCTTGATTACACTTCTTATCAATGTTGTTCAAGGCCAAAATTATTGCCAAAAAGTGTATCTAAATGGATTATAAGTCTACAATAGAGGGATTGAGTGTATATTGAACATATCAATGTTTTTTAATTGATGGATTTTGAATCAAAGG
>JARHVA010004869.1:1300000-1350000 GCA_037957365.1 Torreya grandis | reverse complement strand
TGCATTAAGAGGTCACATACAATTTCATCTTCTCCTCAAAATAGATTGAGTTTGGGTCATTGAAATTAATCAAAAAATATATTTTAGACTACATATAAATATGTAGTACATATACATTTTTCTTTTTTCTAAAAATAATTGTTAAGTATTTTTTAGGATTTATTTTTAATATTTTTTTGTCTAGATACTGGGACACAATATTATGTTGTTACCCAAGAGAATGGAAATGCATGTAAGGTGATAGATTGTGTTTTTGGAGACTATTTGGATAGGATATCTTCATATAACATATGAGGAGAGATTGAATATAGAAAAAGGAGTAAATGAACAAAGAGGCTTATGAGCTTAGTGAACGCAAGAAGTGATCGAGAAAGTTCAAGAAGAAATCAAGTACCTACATGACAAGGCCAACCAAAGATTAATGAATGGATTGAAATCATAAATTAGATTCTGATGTATATAACTTGAGAATATAGTAATCAACTCTACATCAATTGGTACTACATCATGTAAGCTCTTAGTATAGATTATTATTTTAAATATGATAGATTAATAATTGACATTGCATGAAGCTAATTTATTTATGAGGAAAATTTTATGGGTATAAAAAGGTAATATTCTATTCTATAGAAGACCTAGGAAAGGAGATAATAGAATTTAAAAATACAAAAGAGATACTAGGCAAAGGAAAGAGCCTAGGATTGGACACCAAAATAAGGTGAAAAAACCTTGCTTGTGACAAGATGAATATATTGAAATAAAATGATATTAATGGATTGGCTGAGTTAGAGTACTAATAAGAGAGAAAGGAGAAGCAAAACCCAAAGTGAAATGGGTTGCTCATTTAATAAGAGATGAGTGAGATAGATCAAAGGTTATAGAAGATAAATATCTTGGTGGAGCTCATCAAAGAAGAAGAAATCCAATTATATGGATGGGTAATGAGAAATAAAAGAGTTAAGTTGCCTATAAGGCCATTCATTGAAAGAAGGAATATTGTCATGATAAACAATCCAAATAAATATAAGTTTCTATGTAGGCATCTCAAGAAGGAAATGAAGAAGTTAATGATGTTTGAACATGTTGGTAGATAATATGAATGTGAGCAACACATTAAGGAGAATGAGATAGTTATGGAGGAAAATTAACCTAAAAAGGAGAAGATGGAGGTAAATAAGCCTCAGGTTTTTAAATCTTTTGAGTTATTGTCATGTATGCATTTAGGTAAAAAAGTGAAAAAACATGAAATCCATGTTGTGGACATTAAGATTCAAAACATGAAGGAGAATAATCATTAACAACACATTTATGTTGAATAATGGATTGATTGGGCATAAATCTATGAAAGTAATGTAAATTGTTACCTAGAAAAAGGAGAGAACATTTAAGAAGAAGATATTCAATAATAAGGATGCCTCATTGAAGGCATAAAATAAGAAAAAATGAATCAATAATGATTTGAAGAGGCTAAAAGGTTTGAAGGTTTTATTTTCAATGCTATTTTTGATGATGAATATGTTGAAATGTCAAATGACGAAGATGTATTATATACAAAAGCAATTGCACTGATGGATAGGCTCATGAAATGTAAAGATGAAGTTGAAGTACCTATTAAAGTTTTTGTATAACTTGATATACAATATATGGAGCTTAATTTGGCACTCATTAAGGATGAAGACAAAGAAAAAATAATTGTACAAGATGCAGAAGAAAGGAAGATATAGAAAAAATATGATAGAGTATGTAGAGGAAGAAGAAAGGATTTATCCATATATTATGTAAGAATTATATTTTATAGAACTCAAAGGAGATGAGGAAGCCATTCTATAAACTGAATCATACATATTAGACTCCATAAGTTGAGGTGAAGAGTAAGGTAAGAAATAAATCTATAAAATTGGTCATGTTTTAACAGAGATGATTAGAGGTATGCATGATGATAGTGACAAATAAGGTTGCTCATAATCATGGTGTTATAAAGTGTATATTTTAGTCAAGGATTTATTATTAAAATTTGAGAAAATAGGCTATGATATGATTAACCATGAGAAGTTAGAGTGTTATGAGAAGGATGCCATAAAGGATATAAAGGAGAGTTTGATAAGGATAAATGAATAATAGATGTATAATCATCCATTAGAGCATGATGATGAAGGATAAAACATGGTCGAGAAGTAATAAAAAAGGAATACATGAACCAATCATGACAAGTGTATAAGGAAGCTATGGACTAGGAATATGTGTGAAGATTAAGGAGAAAAAATTAGATTTATAGTAGGAGGAATAAAAATATGAAATGGAGGAGATATAATATGAAGAGAGAAAGGATTTTTAGTAGGTCATGTACTTCATAGAGATAAAATATGAGTTCAAAGAAAGACAAAACAAAACAAGGAGAGAAAGACACAAGAATTAGTTGAGAAGGAAATAGATATATAAAAGGAACAACAAAAAGAGAAGGTCATAAGATCACAAGAAGAATAATTGTAAATTAAGAAATAATTTAGGCAAGGTATATTTTATTAGGATATCAAATTATCCCATATAAGGAGTATGATGCAGAGCATAATAATGTAGAATAAGAAACTAATGTGTTTAAGAATTCATAATGACCATTTTGGGTATTGTGTGGGTTTTGAAGGTGTAATAGGTAATTATTGGATGTTTTAGAGTAATTTATATTCTTTTAGAGTGTGTATTTTAATCTTGTCTATATTTTCCTACCTAAAAGCAAGATTTAAAAAATTGAATTCCAATACTAGGCTCTGTGAAGTGTTTTATGTCCTATGAAGAATATAAAGGCTGGTAAATATTTGAATGGATATTATAGTGTCTTATATAGGGCGTCTAAAATTTTAAACTTTATTATCATGAGAAATAATAAATAAATTCAAGAAACATCATGTTATATCTGCCACCTATGTGGGAATTGGCTATGAAGGAGTTTTCTTGATTGATCGGTAAAATAAGAGAATGGAAATGAATTTAAGGTGTTAGTGTGTGTTTTATTATATTTTTAGGATAGCATATATACTTTAAAAATTTAAAATATATTGGATATTTAAATAAAGTTTAATACTTACTAGAACATTTTCTACCTCGATAAAATTATGTGTTTCGAGTGTTGTAAGAAACTGAGATAAATGAGTAAAGAGTGATTTAGATAGAATCTATGAAATTAAATGAGTTTCATGGTATTAGATAAATAATATTTTTTTTATTTCATTTTAGAGTGTGTGTTTTGTTAGTAATTTGCTTGATAAAGTGATTTCTTCTACCTAACAGTCCCAAGAAGGAGAAATTTTGTACTACACAATCAAGAAGGTCTAGCTATGTGAGGTATGTTGATGGTTATTAAAGTGGTTTTTTAATGATTTCAATAATAATAAATGTTTAGGGTTAATAATAATTGGGGATAATACTTTTATATGGTTTTATATCCTTTACAAGTTTTATAGTCCAATTTAAACCTACACAGTCCTTCAAGTGTCAACAAAATTCTATAAATTTGGTTGTTGGAGACATTTAGTGATTTATTAAAGATACAAGGATATTGGAAAAGATAAATGGGTCTAGTTAAGACCTCGCATAGGTATTATAAATTTATTAAGTTCTACAAAATTCATTTTATCCATTTTTATTTGCTCTCAACCTTACACAAACATCCATACACTTAGGCTAGTGTTTCAAAATGAAAACTAGAATAACTTGAGTTTTAACCTACCCAAAATCATGTAATTTTTTAAAAATATGTTATTTATAATTATATAAATTATTAATGAGGTGATATACCTTTATAATTCCATAAAGTATGGTCTTTAAGACCATGGAGTTGAGTTAGGACTAGCGAGATCTAATTAGTAGGTAAGGGTGTTTAGTTTATTGGTTTCCCTTAGGATTTCTATCATGAAATTTTGTGTGAATATAAATGGGGATAAATGGTATCTAAAAGTTTCTTTATTTTTATTTTTAACCTTATATATTTCTCAAAACTGCTAAATTTTTTATAAAAGAGGGTTACAAGGAACTAGACTTCATAAGATGAAAGTGTAAAATCATTAAGAGTACCATATTTGGAATCAAAGTAAATGTTTGGATGTTTGAGGGAGTTAAAACACATTTTACAGGATTAAAATATTATCTCTATTATGGAGGAATAACATTATAAAATTAAATTAAGTTTATAGGCCAATGACCTTAAGAATAATGAATAAGCTTAGTTTAAGATAAAAGAGTGAAGTCTTGAATTTTATGGATTAAAATGGTGATTTACTAATAAGTATGACATGGAAAGGTAAGATGATGAGTTAAATTTATTGAATAGATATAAATAGGAACATATGAATAAAGAGTCTTATATACCAATGAATGCAAGAATGGATCAAAAGAGTTTAAGAGGTGATCAAGCACCTACATGGCAATGCCAATGAAAGATGAATGAAGGGATTGAAATAAAGAGTAAGAGTTAGGTGTATAAAATTGGAGATTGTAGGCATCAAATATACTTCAGAATAAGAGTTAGGCATATGAAATTGGAGAGTGTAGGCATCAAATATACTTCAATAAACCCCTTATAAAATATTAATAGAGTTAACTCCATGAGAAAACTCCCTTGAATGAACTACTAGGCCTCAATAATACCCTAAAGGACTACTAGGGAGGCACAATTTAGAGATTTTGAGTAGAACTACGTGTAAAGGTATTTTAATAATTATCTTGTAAAGTATAAGATATATAGTATAATAATTAAGATCATTTTTGATCTATAGGTTCATTCCATATGTAAAACCTTAAATCAAATCCTTGTAAGGATAGGCCTAATTAACTAGGTCTTTTAAGATTAAGGTTTCCATGTAGAATCATCAAAGTTAATTTCTAGGAGGACTAAATGATGGTGAGTTATATTTGAGTTGTGTGAGTTTCCTTGAAATATTATTTAGAATCAAGAGAGGTTTTAAGAATAGTATTAAAGAGAACTTATAGGTGATTGTGTCTTAACTTGGTATATGCGTAGTGAAATTAGAGAGAGAGGCTCACTATTGAATCCATTGAAACTATCTTTGGTTTTTCCAAATAAAAATATTAAGAAGATAACTAGATTTACAAAATATATTAAGTGGACAAACCTATAAAGGGTGGATAAAAATATAGAAAATTTGCATACCTATATGACAAGTGTGTGAAAACAACTAGTTATAAACATAAAATAAGCATAATTAAATCAAAATTGATCATGGTTAGTAAATTATAGTAGGCTACTTGTATCAATAACATTAATTAATACTCAAAAATCACCTTTTTATAGGTATATACATGTGTATTAGTAGCAACACACATACTCCTGTGGTTTCTAATTTTTTTTTGGAACATAAAATTTTCATAAACATTATTGAACTTTATATATTAAAAATAATAAAATACATTTGAAACTTTATTAATATTTGAAATATAGCTATTCTAATAATTTTAATGAGGAAAATATTAATGATACCTATGAATTTGTAGCCAAGGGGTCCATATAAAATGTAGATGACTTAAACATAGTGAGGATAATATCATCTAGGCCCATATAAATACCACCATGAATGGGTTTCATCATATCCTCCTCATACTCAGGTCTGATGCATATAATACCACATGATCTATAGATGAATCCTCACCATCTCCACCCTCTCTAGTACTATGTAAAATTTGGTTCATATGATGAATGAGGGTGTTAATAAGCACCTTAAGCACATGCCGACTATCAATATCTACAGTATCCTTGACTATTGATAGTAGGGTATTATGAGAATTTCATTTATTGATACATATTATTGCAGGCTAATTATGTACATGACGTGCATCTGGGATATCTTATGAATACCAATTTCATTTGCCAAATAACTATGAGAAATAAAAATAGTTTGGAACTTCATTAAACACAAACTCATAATATAGTTTTCTCAAAAGAGTGCCACAAGACCTCATTTTTATTTCAAGGTAGGTGATCAAAGACCATCAACCATCAGTCCCAAAAAAATCATTTGATCAAATCATGAGTGTACTAGGGGATGGGAATTGATTTATCCGTTACGTCGAGTGGCACACCAATTTTCCCATTAGTGAATAGGGTAAAAATTTGAGGTTTGGTTATATTTTTATCTTTCATAGTGGTTATGTAAAGTTTTTTGGAATAATATGCCCTAAATATATTTATTTACTTAGTTTAACTATCAATTTGACCCATTAACAAGTTAATTTCACCTAATAATGTATGTAATTTATTTTCCAGTGAAACTAAGGGGGCATTATTAGCATGGGTATCCCTCAATGTCCTAATCAAATTATCAAGTTTGATCTTATTTTATAATATATGGGTTGGTAAGTCATCTTAACAATCTTTTGGGGCTTAAGGGACTACAAGAGGGACATGAGGATTTTATGGGGGAAAAGGGATAACATGGTTTTGTAGGTGAGAAGGGATGGGAGTGCTTTGTAGGTTAGGATCGATAAGGGGTCAGGTTTTTGCTTAATTCCACTTGCCTCTAAATGTGATAAAAAAATTAGCAATTTCAAAAAGCTTAAAAAAATTAACTATTTTTGTTTTTAAATATACTAGAATGTGTTTTCATACTTCTCTTTTAGCTTGGCATTGTTTAACTCAGGTTTCCCTAGTCTCACTGAATTGCATATTTATTTTTTTATATATTTTGATTGTAATTTGTTTTGATTTTAAATTAATAAAATTGATTTTTTATTTTTGGTTTTAAAACAAAAAAGATATGTACATGGTTCTCTTGTTTTAACACTATGTACATTTTTAAAAATCCATGTACATAATTCTAGCTCGATAATATTAAGCCCATGTCATAGAATCACATACATAGTTATTTATAACTACATATGTGTTTCTTAATATCCATGTATGTGGAATTGATTTTGTGATTTTTTGTTCACTTTTTCCCCCTATCTCTATGCACATACACAATCTTAGTTTTCAACATATATATGGGAAATAGTCTAATCATTTGATATAGAAGTAACTTCATCTAACATTGTGAATGGTGAATTTTAATGATAAAATGGGGTATTTACATGTGATAAAGTCATTTATTTAAACATTATTGAGGTTCAGAAGAAGAAGATACATCCATTATGAATTCTCTATGGAATTCCAATATTTTTTGTGAAGAGCATGGTGGTCACTGTGTATGTGTTAATTTTTTTTATATTTTTTTAAATTAAAAATGTTTCCCAAATCTATGAAATATGATATAAATGGTGAACCATTATAACAAAATAAATTATATTAATTTTACACAACTTAGAATCATAAATCAAATCTTTGAAAAGGCTCTTTTTTTACATCACACCAACTTCACTATATGTAGATTAATGGAAAATGGTGAATTTTCATTATTATTATTATTCATGAATTCTATTATGTCATTTTAATTCATGAATGACATGGTTAAATTTGTAATGGGGTATATTAATCATCCACATGCTATAATCCCACAACCTTTAAGTCATAAATGTAGTTGTTCACCATTTTTACTTATGTGTATATGTTAAGTTATAAATTTCTCTTTATATCCTCTCTACTAAGAAAGTTTATTTTTTCTTTTCTTATGTGCAATAAAAAAAAGGACACGTGTCATCCTATGACTAGATTGTAGTGATAAAGATTTGTCAAGGATATTAATTTATTATACTATTACAAAAACATGTTGAATGTATTAGTTTTGATACTATTCTTATATTTTGGTGTGATATTGAATAATTTTGGTTCCCATTGCTTTATGATCATGTAGTGTGTGGAATTCATAGGAAAACTATATGTATGCATTGAAATTATAAAATTTGCTTATGAATGTTTATTTTTTTAAATTTATACTTTAAAAATAAATAAATTATTGGTGACATTTATATTTAACATTTACCAAAAAAATGATTAATTTCATTTGAGGTGAAGACATGATGTTTATCAAGCAACCAAAGGTCTGAAATTCATGGACTCCCTTTTATTAAAATAGTGATCTTGTGTGATTGTATATATCTATTGATTTTTAAAAACCATTTTAAAACTAGTCACATCCATTTCATCATCTAAAAACAAGAAAAAAATAATTAAAATTTATTTTTCATAATTTAATTATATAAATATAATGTTAAAAATAATGTGAAAAAAATGTGGTATACATATTGAAGTGACATGTTCATGTGCATATAATATAATTGAATATTTAATGAATCTCAGTCTTGTACCTATGATAAATATAGATCAAGGTTCCACCATTTAGTTCTAAACCTCCTTGTAACAGAAATTATCACATTTACCATCTCATTATGCCTAAAATATTATCTTTTAGTCTGAGCCATATCATTATGATGACCCAAATACCTTGTTCTATAGAAAAAGTTTAAAATTTGATAAACATAATTCTCTATAAAATCTAGATCTACACATATTTAATATCCCTATAGACACTACTAGCCACATAGGTACACTACTACCGATGGTATTGTCTAGATCATTATCTAGTATCCAATATCTAAAATTTACTGAAATTAAAAAAATATAAAAATCCATGTGTTAACCTAATTATATTATTAAAAACTATAGTGAGATATTTCCAAAATTTATTATATAAATATAAGTTTAAGCTTCTCATTCCTCATCTAGATTATACAATTAAGACACCTATAGAAGAAAAATCAATAAATTTCAAAACCACTTTGCTTTTACTTGTTCCTAACTATTTTCATATAAAGCATATGTGTAGTTGTATTAAAGGATAAAAACATTAAAAAAATAGCCCATGGGAATTACCTGTCAAATTACATCTTAGATCACTAGATACATCTTCATATATTATATTTCATCCTTTTACACATAATTTCCCACACATATTAGATAAAAAAATTAATCCAAAGACTTCCTTGGAGTATTGGTTATCTAGTCAGCACTCATTGAGATTGGGGTATCCAGGGTAGCTCAACATAGTGAGTCCATTAATTCAATCCAAGTGTGAAGAATTCGAAAGAGATATGGTTTGATCAATTAGTGAGGAGTGAAAAACTTTAAACAATATCTAAATACATCATAATAAAGGTGAAATAAAACAAATAATAATGAACTTGGTCAGATCTGTATTCAATCATTATTTTTGACTAGATGGCTACATCATAGTGAGAAACTAGCATCATTGTTAGTGTCTAGATCCAATAGTAGTGTTTATGACTAAAAAAATATAATTTATAGAATCTAATAAATGATCTAGAATGATAATCATATATAACTCACACCTTATTCTATTTTAGATCTATCTATGTAAATTAAATAAGATAAGTACTAATTTTTCATATTTATTACAATATATTTCAATTATGTAATTTATTATTTTAGAAATATTTGATCCATAAATAAATAACATATTATTTATTTGAGTTTTAAATTAATTAGCAGATAATATATTAGTTTATTGTCATTGTTTATAACTAATTCTATATTTATTAACTCTAGATCCCCACATATTTAAATTTAGGGTTAAATATATTTGTGAACCCAATCTCTATGTTACTTTATCTAAACCCTATCTTTATTTAGGGTATTCAACCTCTTGATGTTTTTCATTTGATATTTTATTTTCAAATTTATTTATTTTATTTGTATTAAACTTAGACATAGCCTTTATATTAGGTGTTTTTTCTATTTAACACTTAGATCTTCCTCTTTTTCCATGAAATATGGCTCAAAACAATGCAATATTAAATCATGTGCCTAATGAAATTTATAATAATGAAATCGAATAAAATAATTAAGAGGTCATCACATAATATAGTTCTAATCATGAAACTAATGCAAAAATTGAACATGACCAAATAGGCTAGTAATAACTACAAGCTTTTTTTATATTTTAAGATAGTGTCCATCAAAACCCTAAGGATTATGATGATATCCTCAAAACCATATTGGAAAATAAAAAATAGAAAATAATACATGAAAAACTAAGTTCATATATTTATAATTCTATTAGAGATATGGGACATACACATATTACTATATGTAAGATTCATCCAATAATGGATGTCTAAGACCGATGAACAGAAGATCAAAAACTCAAATATGATAAAGCTTAAAAATAAAGAAATGGACAAGAATTGTAATAGATGTATTCATAAATGAAGGTGGATTACATATAAAGACTCAAAACTTATAGGTCACTAAAATCACAACTTACATAGCTCTTAGCTAAGTAACACAACACAATCTGTAAGACTCATAAAATTCCATAGCAATTACAAATTTAAAGGAATGTACATACATATTGAATTTAGGATAATTCAAGCAATACCATGTATATAGAAATAGCTTAAGTTAAATAGTTGGAATAAAGGCATCAATCCAAAATCCTAATACATATGGGATAAACATCAAAAAGATAAAAAACATAATTGAGAAAACTAAAAAGTAGGAAAATAACTATCCTACAACAACACCCCCCTTAAGTGTATCTTAGGTAAGCATTATAATTAGATCTTATTAACAAGGCTTGATGAGGCACACAAGTACATAACAACTCTCATAAAGTGAAGAAAATGAGAAAAATCATAGTTAAAACTCCCCCAACCACCCGCTCCCCCCACCCCGCAAAAAAAAAGAAAAAGATAGATAGATAGATAAATGGAGGGAGGCAGGGAGAGGGAGAGAGAGAAAAGAGCAAGACTACCTCCATTATGCAGATGATGACCTTTAAATAGAGTAAGTGATAAATGTGAGCAAGAAGGAAGGAGATATATTATTTACCTATGATGAAGTTGGTCCATTTTCCAAATTGACGCTCACCCTTTGGTCTTCATCAAATGAGAGAGGGAATGTGATAAGACAAATACCTTTTATAATCTCCTTATATATCCCAAAAAATATGACAAAGATCATTTAAATATAACACACAGCTAAAATATATATAAGATATATATTTTTTATAATAAAAAACAATGTAAAAATACAATATATTTTTTTAATAAAAATCAATAAAATAATCCTATTCCCCACCATTATTGTCTCCCATTTAGTAAAGTCAAATCCACTAATTTTAAAAAACCACATGTATTATCTAAAACCACAAGTTGTATGGGAAAACCATGATTTACACCATTGTTCCCTAAAAAAAATCTTACTATTTATACATCCTTCATGGTAACCATTAGCACTTTCAACTCAATTACTAGTTTCAATTATATCAACTCAAACCTTGGGTACACATTTATTGGTGACTTCTCACACTTAAAACCTTAGTGATGAAAGTGTGAAATACCTTAAAAAATTATTTAAAAACATTCAAGATAAGGTTATTTTTTCCCACTCAATCTTCCACCCTATAGAGATTATTTAAGCCTACTCCAAATTGAGTTAAACATTGTATTACCTCTAGACCTATTGGTTGCCTATAGTAGAGGTAAACGTCTAAGTTTAAGGGCTAGCTTCTAATATTAGTATTTGATAAATTATCACCTATACTACTTACTTGCTTGGATGTAAAGAGATATGAAGAACACAAAAATAACCCATGCTAATGAGGTAATACACTAGAATGATTTCCACTAGACTACAATACACTTTTACTATGAAGTATGACTCACAATATTCATCCCAACATCCTATATTTATATAACATAAGTATTTGACACATGAAGGTGATATGTATTCCAATTCACAAGGTGAGTGAACAAGAGGTTAGATTGTAGACACTAATGCTACTCTTAACACTTAGAGATAGACAAATACACTAACTACACTTCATGTGACCTATTAGAGTGAGGCCTACTTGAACCAATCATGAAAGAGTAAAGAGAATAGAAGGCTATATAGTTATCACTTGTCAATCCACTATGCACTACTTTACACACATAGTAAATATGTTATGAAATCAAAATCAAATTGAAAACATTTATTTTAAAGACAAATACAATATTCCAACCAATAGGGATTCATCATGCCAGGTGTGGATTAGATTAAAAAGGTAAAAAATTGTGTATATAAAGCATACGAGAGGAGAGAGAAGAATAAAAGTTGAAGGGTCACAAAGCCAAGTATCAAGACTTGGAAACTAGTTAAAATTTAGGATAATGAAGTGTAAAATAGGTCTTTAAGTCCTCCATGACAAGTGTTCATAAAAAATATGACATATCTTAGTGGTTAGCATAGAAATAATCCATGTTTCTTCTTTGGAATTACCCTCATTATGATTATTAGTCCATCTATCTTGAACTCCCATATAAATTCAATAGGAGTTAATTAAATATATTTAATAACATTAGAGTTTGGAAAAAATATTTTTAACATTCATCTATGCACTTCAATTTATGACTTCCCCTTTGTCACTTGACATTCACTATCTACAATCATTTACTAGCCTTTTTAGCTTCAATTTTCAAACTTGTCATCAAGGTTAATTATAGTTGTCGAAAGGAAATCATTGAATATGCGTTATACACGTATTTATAAATTCATTTACTTATAATCTATTAGGTAGACCTCAAAATATCCAATATCATACCTTTCATCTATGCACTAGGCAGTCACTTTGTTTTCTCATTATCTTTTTAATATTTCTTGTAATGAAAAGACTAGAAGAGGAGTTTTTATGTAGAGTGAGAATGGCATATTAATAGTTATACAAAATTCCAAAATACCTCCCAAAATGATCTTCATCCATCAATCCCCTTATGCACCTATGAAACACATCTAATCCTAAAAAAACACATAAAATTAGGTATATATGTACAAGTGATAGCACAAATAACTTGGATGTTAGGGATCTTGGGAGAGTGTTAGACATGTTACAAACACTTTTTATTCTAATTTGACACTTATATATGAATTACCATTCATTTCTTCTCCATCAGGATCAAGTAAGGGTTTTAAGAGCATTTTCAGTAATTTATCTCCTTAGTAATGATTTATAAAATTTGTATGATCAAACTTAAAAAAAATTACAATGATATTAAATGTAATACCCACATAAAATATTATTATCTTCTTTATGCACCATGTGTACTATCCATACATAAATGAGCAATTGAAGATGGCTCTCGAGCTCCTCATGGGCATTCTGAGTAGGCCTAAGACTAAATTAGGCCAAAATGATTAATTTGGATTATTTTTATACAAATTTATGGTTATTATAGAATCTATAATCTCCCCTAAAATTAATTAAATTTATTGTAAGGATCATGTAATCATGTGAAATAGGTAAACTACTTTGATAGTTTAGGGATAGTTATGGGCCTAATAGACCTAGACTATGTTCTTGTGTGTATGACCACTTTTAGGTGACTAAAATTACTATAGGTTATGTTCAATTATTTTTCACATTAAAAACAGACCAAAAAATCATTTTATAATTCCTATTTGTTCTCCCTTTCATCCTATCACCATTCACACACTATGTCTACAAAGTACTCATGATTGTAGAGTGCTCTCTATCTGAGACAAAATAGAGGGAACTTCCCATATTTTTTTGTAATAAATTAAACCATATAGATGTATATTAATTAATTTAAAACCTATTCACAAAGGTAAAATTATACATCATACCTATAGATCCTTAAACATTATACTATCTGAAGACTAGGTTTATAGGTTTGATGACCATGCAAGGTTTTGAGTTTACTGTGGGTTGAGGTTTAAAACCCAAACTTTGATATATCTATTTAAATATTAAAATAGAGTTAAAATGTTTTGTAAAATTTTGTTAATTTCTTCAATGTGTACTCTCACTGTATAACTTTTCCAACTTTTCAAATTGCCTCTCTAAACTATCTAAAACCAATCTACTATGTGTACTGACTATGTCACCTATAGATGTGCATTAGGTATAATTTTAAAATAGAATGTAGGTGATAATTCATGGGTTAATACTATGTTTAATTATGTCATTTCATACTTGGAAATATTAATATCATGCATTATAACATGTTCTCAACTCTAAACTGTTAATATACTAGGAGTTTGTAAGTTTTAGGTCACTTTTGGTCTTTTTGACATTATAGTTACTTAGTGTCTCTAATATGATTTTGACTAAGTTAAAACACATACTACCCTCATCTTGTCACAATTTGGAAACCTCCTCTCATGTTCAAAAATTACCTTTATGGCTAAGCTGTAAGAATGAAACTATCAGTCTTGCATAGACCTCATGGTCTTAAACTGATAAATGACACTATTTTGAGAAAAAATGTCTAAATTTATAAAAGTTAAGGTAAGACTACCCTATAAGCCATCTTATTCAACTCTACACCTATGGGTTTGTTTGAAGTGGTCATAACAGTGTTGATTACTTGATAACTCCATTCAAGTCCTTTTCAGTGACTCATTATTATTGTATCACCTTGAGAATCTTCTCACCACTTTGAAAATCCAAACTTGCTCAATACTAAAACCTCTATGGAATCGTTACTTATATTGGTCTCCATTTGTAAGCTTGATTCTAGTAAAATGTTCCACTATTTACAAACTTAGTTATGTTCTTAGAGATGATGTACACCTTGAATATTTTATAGGCCTTAAATATGGTGGATACATATTCCATACCTTCAAGCAAAGATTGACTTTCTCTCAAATAATTGACATTCAAATTCTGAGGTATACATGCTCAAAATGCATGCTATCTAGAGATGACAATAAGAGACTAGGTCCATTATGACCTCAAACCAAATGACTACATGACCAACTAATATTTAGAAGACATATTGTACTGATGATTATTCATTTCAATTTGTTATTCAATCTCCACTTCATGCCTTCACTTAAAACTATTAAAACATGTTCTGCTAGATAATCACTGTGCTCATTTCATAATACAAGGAGTGATTTTGATCATCACTTCATGGACACACATGCACACCAATTTTAAAACTAGATGAAAAATACGATCATAATCTGTAAGTACACATACAACACTTATTTTTCTCAAATCAATACAAACAAAGAAGGAAAACTAATGTATTGGGGATATGTAGGTAACTTTGAGATGGTAAAAATTTTAAATATTATTCATAGAGAACAAATCACCAATCCTAAAACTACTACCATGAAATTAAAGTAAAAATGGACTAATTATATCTACCAAGTTCACTCATCTCAATTCTCCTCCTCCTTTCTATAATGAAGGAAAAATAGTTGTCTTCTTTGACTTGCCAAAGAGAGTGATGAGTGAGAGGGATTGGTTTTCACCATTTTTGGAGTTCTCAAAGCTTCTTAAACATGCATATTAATTTTTGGGATCTAAAGTTATAATTTTTAAACCTTGATATGTTATATAACTACTACATAGTTGTATAATCACTAAAACTCCGTTAGTTTTTAGATAAAGTCCTTTGTATGTTGAAGCTACATCATGTCAATTAAAAACCTACTTTCTGACATTCCTTGACATTGAATATGTTGGATATCTCCTTTAAATACTTGTATTTTTTTAATAAACCATATAATTTCATTAAAATGATGCAAAAAGACATAAAATGACATAAGATGAACTTAGATAAATATGACCAAGGCAAATACATGTTATTTGACATCATTAATGACCATGGAACTAATTCAAACCTATGAGACCTTATGAAAAGTTGCATATATATGGGATTTTAACCATATATGACCTATGATCAAATTTTGTCAACATTTGGTAATTTCTTAGGGGTACCATACCAGCTATGCTTAGGACCAGTTGCCTTCTCCTATCCATTGGGATATGGAGTCACCTATACACTATTCTTGACACTGATAAGCCTCTCAAAGGAAACCAAACCACACCAAACAATAGGAAACAAGAAGATAATACAAGACATCAAAGTACACACTTGTGTTATAAAGAATAATTAGTGAAAATACACACACCAACTCAATCAAATCACACATATCCTAATATGTACAAGACCTAAAACCCTTTGAGTGAAGAAAAAATTCATCATTACATCAACCAAGGTCAAAGATAATGCTTATTTCATCATTGCTTCTCCAAGTAAACATATCTTCATCTAGTACATACTTTTCAATTAACACTTGATTATGTTGATAGTCAAAAGAATTACCATCTTTAGATCTTCTATTGATTTAAAGTGTGTCACTTTGACCAATCATGAATACTACACCTATCACTCCAAGAATCTTATTTATCTTTGTATCTTTCGTCACTTCTATCATGTTCAATTTACACTCTCAAACTAAAACTTGGGAGTCATCAAAATTACCTAAACTTCACCATCTTCAATAACATGATGGACATGATATCCAAAACCATAAATCTTGTCTCCATTATGATCCAACATGTCTAAAAGTTATTCACCTTTAGGTTGATGTTTAGACTACTTCTCAATCACAAAATTTTCTACCTTGGCCTCATTGCACACTTTCATAATAATAACCTTCTTGACTATGGTTTGACATTCATTCTCATGATCAATATGAAATTCTATTTGATTTATATAAGGTTCATTAATAACCTTATTATCATATTCATGCTTTTTAGGAAGGGAAGTTGACTTAGTTATTCAAATTCTTGATCTATGGCATGGAACTATTTCTATAGATCATATTCCTCTTCATGGATTTCACATTCATGGACTCTTCCATCTTGGGTAGGTAGAATGGAATGGAATTGTCTTACTCATTATCTTGATGTACTATACTTTGAAAACCATCATCATCATGCATATGAATAAGTTTATTACCTTCGACAAATTTTTGAAAATAATTATCAATAGTTACCTCATAATGTTCTTTACATTCCTCATGGATGATGTATGTGCCAAGGTAAGTATATTGAATGAAAGTGTATAGATCATGTCCATAAGTGTCAACAACATAATCATATATTAAATTATTAGAGATACCCTCAAGTTTCAAGGATTCTCTGTCATCCATAGAATTATCTTCTTGATCATCGATGGTATTATTTAGCTTAGAAGTAGCTTCTACATATGGCTCAATATGAAACATAGCCAATGGTTTTATTCCAGGAGTTATATTTTATCCATAACTTGTTTTGAAAGATAATAAGGACCAATCATCTAATCGATATCCTCCTATCTTGGAGGTGAAGTACCTTGATAGGAGGATAATAAAGTGTGCAAGTAAATCAACCACCTCTATGTCTTAAAGAACTGGGAAACTTGGGAAGTCATGCATGAAAACTCTCAAACATTTTATGAGCCCCAATAACTTAGTTGGTTTCCCATAATTTTTATCACACCATTTATATATGTATCATATTTCAGTCCCAACTTATCTACCATAAGTTTGGTCATAACTGAGGTGCTTTCCCCACTATCCACAATGCAATTATGAACAAGCTTGTCTCCCATAAAGAGAGTGAGGTATAATGGACGGGATTTTTTAGATTTGGAGAAGGGTATAAAAATTTGAGTAGGCCCTTTTATGATGGATACATCACCATTCCTTTATGGTTTAATACTGATGTGCACTTGGGACAATGTTCTTGAAGATGTTCTTTTTGACCAGGTATGTGGATTATTTCCCAAAGAGATATAGATGTTTTAGTACTCTTCAAAGAATAAATTATATTAAAAAAATGAACATTTACCTTTTATTTTATCCCTTAAAGCAAAAAAGTGACATGATCTTGAGGTAATGTATCACTTTGATTCACCCTTCACAAATTCTTATTTAGAATAGGTGTAGGACTTATGGGGTCTACCACACTTGCATTCACACCTTGCTGCCTTGTATGATGGTTATTTAAAATTGTGTCAACACCATGAACATATCTCAAATCCTTCCTCTTTGATATTTATTAGATGCAACTAAGTTTCCTTGGATTAGGAAAAAGGTATCCTCAACATGAAAGTTTTTTAAGCTCGCTCTTTATGGCTGCCATCCTTCATTTGTTTTTACTTGCATGAAGTTCTCATCTTCTATTGTCAATTAAGGATTAGGTCCTTCTTGAGATGTAGAGGATTAACCTTTAAGTTCATTATCATCCATTTATTTCCCTTGAGGATTCCATTCTTGTCCTTGAACCAAGATACTATGGAATAGAACCATAGCTATTGTGTTGGAATTAAAAGTTGGATTATAAGCATTGGGTTACCACTTAAAGTTAGTTTGGCCTTGCCCTCTTCCTTGAAAATTTTGTTAAGGTGCAAACCTACTTTATTATGGACGACATGGATAGGGGTTTTTTTAAACTCCATATTGCATATTTTATTTCCTAACATGAGCCTCTAAGGCCTTAGACCTTACCTCCTAAAAAATAGTATTTTTTCACTTCTTTAGGGCAACTATAGACTTGTTGTTTGAACCTAGAGTTTGAGAAAGAATTGGATAAGTAGAATACATATTAGGAAATATCATCATAGATATTCTTAGAGGGAGTTTACTAGAATGTATTAAATTATTATCATCTCCAATGGTTATGTCATAAGCTTTAGGTAGAGATTAACCACCCATGGACTACAATGTGATGGTTGTATCAGTCCCAATAGCCCTTAGGTATGTAGGGAAAATAAAACCTTTAGGGGATCTCATATGAAAGGGAATCCTATATCATGTCCTTTGAAACCTTTCATTGAAGTCATGCATAATTTATTTAAGACCTCTTTGAATTACATTCAACTAACGAATGAACGATGTGTGATCACTTTTGTCTTCAAATATTTGAGTTAACAACTCCCCAAACTCATCCCAAGTGGTGGTACATCCTGTTGATAATGTCCTATACTAATAAAGGGATTTTACCCTAAGAGACATTAAAATTAATCTAACTTTAATATTAAGTTCAGTGACATTATGAAAGTTTCAAAAGTTAGAAATATCCCTAATATTCTCAATTAGGGTGCTAGGACCTTCCCCATTGAAATTGAGAACACTTTTAGTGGTATTATGGGGGATATCATCATATGCATTGAGGTGTATATACTTTCTAGTGTTTAAGGTTAGGAAAGCATGATGCCTAGCTATGTTTTACTCAAGTTCCTCTTAACTCTCTTGATATTATTGGCTTGAAAAATCATCTTGATCTTCAAATGTCAAGATAGACTGAGGATGTTGAAATTCAATAGGAAGTTCAAATTTAAGGAGTGGGTTTATGGGATTGTTACCTCTACTATTAGTTGACCTAGTAAGGACCATGATGTATGAATAAAAGGAATGGTAAAACTTATTCTAAAATTTATATTAACTTTAGTGGAGTCACCAAATACTGTGTAGAATAAACATATGTAGCTATGATGTTTTCAACACCATAATTCATCTTAAAAAAATATAATTGAGATAATAGTCCCACTTGGCATGCCGCAACTATTGTCACTCAATATTGCACCCTAGAGAGGTTAATCAAGCCTTCTCTAGATTGAGTGAAACATTGGATTACCTCTAGACCTATAATTTGCCTATAATAGAGGTAAACATATAGGTTTAAGGGCTATCTCCATAGACTATTCTTTGATCGATTATCACCTACACTAATTACTTGCTTGGATGGAAAGAGATGGAAGGAACATAAATATAACATATTATAATGAGGTGATATATTAGATTTATTTCTACTAGACTATCATATACTTGCACTCTGAACCACGATTCATAATACTAATCCTAACATACTAAATTTCTCTAACATAATTATTTCAAACATCGACACTAATGATACTCCTTACACTTAAAGATATATAAATACACTAACTACACTTCATGTGACTTGTTAGGAGATTTACTTGCACCAAACATGAAAGAGTAAAGATAACATGAGGATAGATAGTTATCACTTGTCATTAAATTATGAACTATTTCACATGCTTATAAAGAAGTTATGAAATCAAAACTAGGTTGGAAATATTTATTTCAAAGGTAAATATAGTATTCAAACCAACAATGATTCACCATACTAGGTGTGGATTAGATTACAGAGCTAAAAAAGCTTAAAGATATAGAGCATAGGAGAGGAGAGAGAAGAAGATAAGTGGAAGGGTCACAAATCCAAGTGTCAATACTTGGAAACTTGTTGCAATTAAAGAGAATGAAGTATAAAATAGGTCTTGAAGTCTTCTATGATAAGTGTTCATCACAAACATGACATTTCATAAAGGTGGTGTATAAACACTCCATGATTCTTTTTTGAAAATTCCCTCATGATTATGACTAGTATATCTATCTTGAAATTTAATAGAACTTCCATATAATTTACTACCACATATGTCCTAACATGGTAGGCTATAAATATGATTGGTATCATTCATCTATGTCCTTTAACTGATGGCTTTCTTGTTGTCACTTCTCATTCACTTCCTATAGTCATTTACTACCCTTCCTAGCTTCAATATTCATACTTATCATCAAGGTGACTTGTATTTTTCCAATGCAGATCATTGAAGAGTTTTTAGACACATTTTTATAACCTATTTACCTTCCACTCCATTAGGCAGACCTAAAAATATCTAATAACATACTTCTCATCCTAGCACTAGGTGATCATTTTATTTTCCCACTGTCTATCCAAGAATTCATATAATTAAAATATTATCAGAGGATTTTATATTATTAAATAAAGTTATAATGGAATATGATGTATAAAACATTTGCAAACACCTCTAACAATGATCATCATGCATCAATTCCCTTTTGTACCTGTGAAACTCATCAAATATTATAAGAAACATAGTATTAGATATGTCCATACAAGTGATAGTATAGATAAATTGGATGCCAATGAGTTTTAGAGCATGTTAGACATGTTACAAACACTTTCAAGGCTAATTTTCCACTTGTAGATGCATTCCCATTCATTTCTTTTCCATTAGGCTGAAGTAAGGGTTTTAGGTCTCTTAGCTCCTTAGCGATGATTCATAAAATTTAAACATTCAACCTCAAAAAAATTCCACTAAGGTCAAGTGTAATACCTAATTAGACTACTACTATCTCCTTGAGGCACCATGCAGATTGTTAGTATAGATATGAGCAATTGAAGATGGCTCTCGAGTTCCTTTTGGGTGTTTTGAGTAGGCCAAAGACCAAACCAGACCAAAATGACTAATTTGAACTATGTTTATACAAAATGATGGTTATTTTATACTCTCCATTATCCCATGAAGTTCATCAAATGGATTATAAGTATCATGTAGTCATGTGAAACAAGCAAAGCCCCTTGAGGGTTTAGGCCTAGTTTTAGGACTAATAGTCCTAAACTGTGTGGTTGTATGTATGACAACCTATAGGTACTTCCAATGATTTTAGTTGAAATTTTAAAAAAATTAACCTAAATAAAAAAATCAAACATCATTAAAAAATTCCTCTTTGTTCTCCATTTCATCCTATCACCATTCACACACTATGTTTATAGGGTGGTCATGATTATGGAGTAGCTTCTATCTGAGATAAAACAAATGGAAATTACCCTATTTTTTTGGCATAAATGAGACCATAGAGATTTATCTTAGGTCAAGAGGACCATATTCACAAAGCTATAAATATATATAATGCCTATGGAGCCTTCAACGTTAGAGTATCTCAAGACTAGCTTTCTAGTTTTGATGACTATCCAAGGTTTTGGGCTGACTATGGGTTGAGGTTTGATACCTAGTATTTTATTTGTATACTTGAATTATAGAATAAAATTAAAATGTGTTTTAAAATTGTCATAATTATTTTAATTTATTCACCCAAAATATACCTTTGACAACATTTTAAATTGCCACTCTCCACTAGCTATAACCAATCTGCTATATGTACTGACTGTCACTTGTAGATGTGCATTAGGTAGAAGTTGAAAATATCATATAGGTGATAATTTATTTATGACTATTATGTTTTATTAGGCCATTTAAAACTTATAAATATTAATATCATGCATTATAACCATGTTCTCATCTCTAAATCATCAACGAACTAGGATTTTGCAAGTTCCAGGTCAGTTTTGGTCTTTTTGACACTATAGTTATTGAGTGTCTCTAATATGATTTTGATTGAGTTAAAAGCCACCCTACCATCACGTTATCTTGAGTTGGAAACCTCCTCTCATGTTTTGACATTACCTTTAGGTATAGTCTAAAATAATGAAAACATTATTCTCACATATACGTCATGGTTTTCAACCAATAGATGACACTATTTGAACAAAAAATGTCTTTCAATAATGTTAAGGTAAGACTTCCCTTTCAACCACTTTCTTCAACTTTGCTCCTATAGGTTTGTTTGAATTGGTCATAACCATGTCAATTACTTGAGAACTCCATTCAAATCATTTTCAATGACTCAGTCTTATTGTATTACCTTTACAATCTTCTCACCAATTTGAAACTCCAAACTTCCTCAATACTCAAACCTATATGGCATCCTTACTTCTATTGGTCTCTATCTAATTTTGACTATAGAAAAAAAAATCAACATTTGGAAACTCAGTTCCCTTCTTAGATATAATGGAAAATTTGAATATGTTATAGGTGTTAAATATGGTGGGAACTTATTCTAAAGCTCAGAGTACAAATTGAAAATTTTTGAAATCATTGACATTCAACTTTTAAGTTATACAAGCTCAAAATGCATACTACCTAAAAATTAAAATTAGAGAATAGGTATATTATGACCTCAAAACATATGAATACATGACTAAATGAGTTTTATAAGACACATTTTAATGAGGATTTTTCATTTCAAGTTGTTCTTAAATCTCCAATTCAAGCCCTTACTTTCAACTATGAAGACATGCTTTGTAAACCATCATTGTGCTCACTTCCAAGTACAAGGAGTGATTTTGATCATCACTTCATGACCACACATATAAATCAATTTTAAAACCAAAGTAAAAATATGATCATACTCTGTAAGTACACATACAACACTTTGTTTACTCAGATAAATATAAATAATGAAGGAAAATTGAGGTGTTGGGGATGTGCAAGCAATTTTGAGATGCTAAAAATCATAAAGATTGTTCATAGATAATAAATCACCAATCCTAAAATTATTTACATGAAATGGAAATATAGAGGGAGCAATTATATCAACCAAATTTAGTCAACTCAACTCTCCTCCTCCTATCCATACTGAATGAAAATTGGTTGACTTCTTTGACCTGCCAAAGAGAGAGATGGGAGAGATAGATCATTTTCAGCATTTTTTGAGATATAAAATCTTTTTGATTATGGATATGACTTTTGGGAATATTAAACGACACTTTTGAGTCCTTCACACATGCTATAACTGCTACATAATTCATACAACCATTGAAACTCCCTTGATTTTCATATAAAATCCTTATTTTTACATTGAAACTACATCATGTCAGTTCTAAAAATAATTTTTGACACTCCCTAACATGGCATACATTGGATATCTCCTTGGCACTCTTGTCATTTGGTTAGAAACCATACAACTTCATTAAAATGACTCTAGAGGACATAAAATGACATAATATCAACTTAGACAAATATGACCAAGGCAAAGACATATTATTTGACCTCATTAATGACCATGGAACTAATTAAAACCTAGGAGACCCTATGAAAAGTTTGGATATATAGGGGGTTTGACCAAATTTGACCTAGGGTTAAATTTAGTCAAAAGTTACTAATATTTAGAAAAGATGTATGAAGTCACCTTATGTTATTGATTCAAAAGAGGTGTTACATAATCCTATTTCACCTAAAATGTTTTTTCACCCCTTGCCAACTAGTTTTTTTGCACCTAAGATCACATTTTATGATGGTAAAGGTGACCGTTAATAACATCTCTAATATTTGTATGTGGTATGTCTTGATTATTTCTCTAATGATGCATTTTTTAATAATTTTTTTCAGGGTAGCCTCATGGATAGTGATTTATGATGGTTCTATGATTTATCACTCTACATGGTTAAAGAATTCAAACCTCCAAAAAATCAATTCCTAACACATTTATCAAATCAACATCACTAAAAATATGGCATATGATGAAATTAAATGATCAAACAAAGAACTAATGAGCCTATCAATGAATATGTTTTGAGATATAAAATAATGTTAACCAAAATGACAAGTCTATTGGAAGATAAATAAATCCAAGATATCTTCAATTAATGCTTGTTCGCCCTATTATATAAGTCCATTATTTTATAAATAATCAGATCCTTTCATGACTTATGTCATATTATTCAAGATCGCTAAATGAAACTTATTTCCTTGAAAATGTGCACGTACGTAGCAAACACACCCAAGATATCTAATACCAATTTTCATATCAAAACAAGTTATAAGTTGAAAGCTACAAAGGTTAAACAATTAATAACCTCAACGGTTAACACATCGTCACAAAAAACTAATTGCATCATCTTATCTAATCAACCTAAGAGATAATTTTCATAATTACCCAAGTCATCATATATTTAAGTTCAAAAAATTATGGAGTTTAATTTCATATATCTCTATCCTACTATAGAGGTGTATGAGTCAACCTCTACTAGAAGGATATGATACTATTGGTAATGCATATTTTACACCTTTTTCTATGGTTAAATGAATCAATTTTCTAGATCCATAAATGTCAAAAAAACCTATCGAGACACTCTTAAACACATGATTTTCCAAATTCAATCTACTCCTTTAGGTCAGCCCACATGTTTCATTTTCTAGTTCATAAAAACTTTAACCTAGTAAGTCATCTAAATAAACACATCAATCCTAAACATATTACTATCTAGTATTAATTTAGTATTCACTAAGAAAATCATTGTTATATGAAGGAATAAATATGTATATCTTTTAGAAACTATTATAAATAATTAAAATGTGTAAACTCTTCAAAGGAATAAATCCAAGGCATGTTTTAATACCATCATAAGTTCAAAATCATAGGTTATCAAGTTTTAAAAGCCACAAATATAATTTCACTTCATGTTATCATTACAATAATTAAACATGTAGACAATTGAGTAGGATAAGTGCATGTGATTTGAGTCATATTAAACGTATTAGAACATAGGGAATGATTAGCCATTCAATGTGGGTGGTTGAGCTCAAGTCAACACATACTTTATAACCTTTTTTATAGTCAAATCAAGGGTCAAAATTGAAGCTAAGGTTTGAAGATGAAGTAATATTAATTTAAACTTGCCAAAAAATAAAACCTCTTATATCACACAAAATACATAAGTATAATTCAACAAAATAATATGTTATTCTATAGACTAAAACATTTGAGAAGAAAAATTCAAGCATAACAGAAATGTATTTTGTTGCCACAAACATCCAAAAATTACTATAATGTCCTAAAAAGCTCAGATAATCAATTTATATTTTTTAGTCACCACAAATCCATACCATATCACTAATATTGATTTTATACTATAATAAGATATATATTAATTAAAATAAGAAAAGTATCCTATCTTTTAGGTCATTTATTTATAATAAATATAATAAATATATCATTTTCTGTTAGTTACATTCATATTTTCTTAAATTAAACCTAATTTTTATAGTTTTATCTTATTTATCCTATATTAATTAAAAATAAGAAAGAAAAAATAAATAAGTAAAAAAAATCAAATAGGTTGAACACATAAAATCCTATGTTTCCCTTAGGGATTCAATCTAATTTCATAGGATTTCATTTTTTTGGGTTAGTGTTTAAGACCTAATCTCTATGTTGTCCTCATCATATATGAAAAACATAATATTTGTAAGTTTTATGTAGTGGTCACAATCATTTCTAATTAGTTTTATCTTTTAAAGAAATAAGATCGAATGGCGTAGATCTATTTAATCCATTTGGGACTTAAAGCATTTCACTTTATTAAATATTTGATTTATTTAAATAAATATGCTTAAGTGTTATTATTTTATTATTTTATACTATTGATTAAATAATTAACTTTGTGTATTATGTGCTGTGGGTTATTTTTGGCACCTTATATTTAGTTATTTTTTTCCATTTAATGTAAATTTATTCTATACAAAATTTTAGTTAGTTTGAAAAGAGAAATTTAGGGGAGGGTACTTTTTTTTTCTTATTGGTAATTGAAAGGGTTTTTTTCAATAAAAGATCGAATCTTGTACATGAAACTAAAGTAAAATAGGCTTAAAGTCCAAGATAAATAGATGGAGTTACATCAAAAAAGCCTTAAAGTCAAAAACATCACTAAAACAACATTTATGACCCATCTATACTATTACAATATCTAAGGGTCGTATTAAGAAGTTAAAATTCCATCTTTCCTCTTCCTTTCTTTATATTGTTGACAACCATCCAATCACATCCTTCTCCTAAATTTAAAAATATAAGAATGGAGACTTCTAATGCATTAATAAGTTAATGATTTTTCAATGAAACTCTGGCTACCATCTGCTCACTAAAATCTGTAGCAGCATCATTTCCTTGCAGATTTTGATTTGTATTAAATAAGGTCTCGTCCACATCAGGTATCTTCTCCACCATTTTCCTCAATATATCCTCCTCTATTGAGCCACCTATACTGTATAACTCTTCCTCATATTTTAACCCTACCGGGCTTTCTTCCTTCTCTAAATTATTTTAATCTTCACGCTGATCAAGCTCAACACCATCCATTGTCAAGATGTCATGGGATTTATTATTACACCATGAATCCCCTTTAATTTTACTCTAACAAGTTGACAAGAGTCAGCTAAGTGTCTTGTAGCAAAACAATGGCTACATCTGAAAGATAACCTTTCGTAGTCAACGGTTTGACACCAAATACAACTTTCAGGGTCATATTTAAAAAGAGTTTAAAACTCACATTTATGTTAAGAAGAATTCTTATATATATAAGATGAAGATATGTACTTGTGGATTCATCTACGAAGAACATTTCTGCCAATGCCTCGCCTTAGCAGGCAAGCAAAGTCTTGACGAAAACTGAAGGGGAAGGTATGAAAGGTAAACACAAATAAGCCTAGAGTTCAAATATTTAGACACCTGATTAAAATCAAAGAACCATGGCTTTACTAAAAGAAAATGTTGATCCATGTACCACATCTTCTCTTGTAATATCCTATTCCAATCCCCAGGCACATAAAAAATAGTTGTGAAAAAACCTCTGGCAGAAGACTAAATCTCTAAATTCCCCTTCATTATCAATCTCCAAACCTCTAACATCCAATTATGAAGGACCAAAAGGTGTGGCCAATAGTGATTGAATCTAAAATTAATCCCCTTTTTGGAAAACCATTTTTCTTCCATCAAAACATTATCAAGAATTTATTCCTCAAAAGAATCTGATTTGTAAGTTAAAACAAGTGTTAATGATTTTTTAACCTTTTTGGAGACTACTGTACTAAAACTGGTCCTCTGCTCCAGTGTTGCCTCTTGCATCATTAGATAATTAGCCGTTCCATGCAGGTGACATGGTAACCTCTGCCCCAGAACTGGGCTAAAAAACTTTCCAACCTGCTGCCCCTTTAACCCAATGCAGGCTGACTCCCCTGTATTTGGCTGACACTACCGAGCTTTCTACCCACAAATAAGATTAATAGGGATCTGCTTATTCGCCACTAACGATAAATCTTTTGCCTCGTGGTGGTTTGCTCCATCTGGCAATTTTCCACCTACTGTTATTTTCCCTGCAGATATCTCCACCAATCCTCTAGAATTTTACTTCTACGTATTAGACTCTATCTTCCTTTTGTCAGATCCACCATACCCATGCCCCTTAGTCGAGTCTGAAGGTTATACCACCGTCGCCACAGCCTGCAGGGCAACATCGCCATCGCTATCGAACCCTAGACACACCATTTTTACTCAAAGTTGTAACTAAGAGGGTACATCTTTTTAACATTAAGCATGGCATTCTTTCTATTGACTTGCGTAGATTATGTAGTCACTGTGTTGTGGCATTTATTTTATTGTCCAAAGTTCAGATGTGGCAAACCATCCCTGGCACCATGTAATATGCGAGTGATACTTGAACCAATATTACTTTTATATGCATACATTTTAAAAATATGGCCTAATGTGAATGGTCATGTTTTTTAAGTGTCACACCTCTGTGAATAGAGCCTAAATCCAATAACTGGCCCTTTGGGGTTCAATTTGAAGATGATTTTCATTTTGAGCATAACTGTATGATAGACTATGCATTACTATTTAAGCATTTTTATCTAATTACAATAATTAATCAGCCATGCAAATTGCACCTTACCATGATTTTTATATCTCACGAGAAAAACATCATATGACGGCAAGGCCTTCTCGTTGCCTTGAATCTATCTATTTTTTTAATTTTATAACTTTTCTTCGACGTGTCATAGACATGAAGTGATATTTTTCCTTCAGAATCCTTAGCATAAGATATTTTCGATTTAAGGAATTTATACATAAACCATTAATTGACAATGGTTTCAAAGGTTGTTTATTTAGTAGATATGTTGGTTTTAGCATTTTTAGCTTTTAGGAGGCATGCCTTTGATAGTCAATACTTCATAACAAGCTTGGTCATAAATTTGACCATATAGTAGTGTCATGGTATAGGTTGATGAGTTTACCTTTTAAATATTATTGATATTAATTTAATAATTTTCAATATTTTTTTTTGATGTGTATATTTTAATTTTGAAATATTTTTTATAAATTTGGGATCATGAGTATGAGGGTTATTTATACTACTTTGAGTAGTAGTGCCAATTTAAGTAGGATGAATTTAATATTCTTGAAAATTCAATGCGTGAATTTAACATTATTAAGTAAATAACATGAGATTGAATTATCTAACAATTAATTTTGTTGCGAATCATAACTATATACCTAACATCACTTTAAAGTAATCTTTCATTCATGGTATCATAACTTGTTAGTTATATCGGACTATTACTCTGTGCATTCAGGTTGATGAGTTGTGAATGAAAAGTTAAAAAATTAAATTATGCTTAACATAGACTGCATTATTATTTATATTTTCCGGTGTATTCAATGATAATTGATGTTGGACCAATTCTATATTATCTTCACTAATGACACTAGTAGCACCTTTTTTTCTTATCGTTATGATGAAATTATTAGTGGGATCTTAATATTTGAAGTTTATATAATAAGCATATTGCTTAAACCTTCTTTTCTATTAGTTTATTTTTTCTAAGCTATACATTACTACAAAACATTATTCATGTTGACTCATAGTCAAATATGTGTATGTGATTGAAAAAACCCAAATTATATTATGTGAAATACCATAAACAAGTAAAATAAAAGAAGTACATAAAGAAACCTAAAAATTATATTTTAATAATAATACATGTATCAATAGAATATATAAAGTCTTGATCATATGTCAAAAGAATTTATATTATCTTAACAATAATCTCATATCACTCCCATATTAAATGTTATGAATGTCACAAATGTAGAAGAACAATTCTATATCCTATTTCTAATTATTTTATTTATATAAATAAATATTTTAATATTCATTTATTAAAATTATTATATATAATTAACTATTAAATTAATTTATGTTTAACTAAATATATTTTTTTAAATATTATATTTTTAAATTTTTATGATAATTATATATCGGTGAATCTTATTTTCTTATAATTATTACTTATAAAAATTAAAATATTTATAAAAATAAATAAAAAATATATTAACTATCAATATAATTTATCAAAAAAATTTGTTATTGGTATTGTAAATTAAAATTTTGAAAAAAACCTGAAATTTTTAATATTTTTTTAAGTCCAGATTAAAATAAACCAACATAATAAATTAACTCATCTATTTATAAAATATATTATAAAAATTAGATGGAATCAAACTTATAAGATCATTCTCAGTTTACTTCTTGCTGAAATTGTTGCCCACTTTTATTCTATTGATGTCGAACGTGAAGGATTGAAAGTTAAAATAGATTGCCTCGGTTGAAACAATGTCATATTGAGTCTGGGGGTATGCGAAAGAAATTATGAATACTTTTCATTTCGTAAGCCCCTTTCTCTACAATTATGTCCATATTTCTCCAAATGAAGACTTTCCACCATTCCTTAACATGGGCTATGACTCTTGGGATCTTATAAAAGTTTGACATTTCAATTTTCTAATTTTCTAGTGGATTGTTTTAAATGTACTCTAGATGACACTCATATTCAACAGATAAGATAATTTAATTAAAGATGTTTCTAAAATTTATTTTCCAATCACCGAACTCAATATAGTGGAAATTATGGGTTTCTTTCTTTTTTTTTTTTTTATTTTGATTGAAGACATTTTTCTTCTTGGTGGTTTTTAAAATTTTATGATTATATGTTTGTTTTATTTTTCCAATTAATATTATAGTTTACATGTTTATATCTCTTTGGTCATCATTTTTTGTTTCTATTTGTTATAAACTTAATCATAGATCATTGAAATATTTTGAATGAAGCTTTTATTAACATTAATTTAAATAATAAAAATAATAAGAATAATCATAAAATGACGTAACAGATGTAAATATAAAATGCTATTACCAAAAATTGATGATTTAATTGTAGTAGTAGTTATGATATGTCACAAAATTCTAATAAAAATCAAGTAGAGTGTAGTTCAATGGTGTAAAAGGTACTGCCTAACCATCCATCACATTACAAATCCCAAGAAATTAAAAAAAGGATGAAATTGGGATCATGCTTCAAACGAATTTGGCACAATAGATACCCTTCAATCCTTGACGTTAAGTTCAAAAAACATTCTGTACATCTAATCCATGTAAAAGCAAAGTCTCAATTTAAAATTAAAAAAAATTACCAGATATATTTGTGTTTCGGATTTAATCTTTCTCAGCACTAACAAGATAAGTATATCATATCCGTGTGAATTTTTGTCATAGTTTACCCCATTCAAAGCAATTATCTGAAAGTAGAACAATGGAGGATTAAGAATTTCATAAATTCGGTCTTCATCATAGGTAAAGAAAACGAGAAAACGAGATAAAGTTCACGCTACAGGGTTAGCATCTGTCAAACGACACAGAAACTAGGGCTAACATTAAATTCTGTCACGCAATGGGTTACAATGGAAAAGTTGGACGTTGGAGACGATTTAGAGTCTTTATGAATTGATAAATATCATATGTCTTAATATGACCGAGTCGTAACATTGAACTTAAATGTGAGAAGCAATCCATCATATGCTACAATGTTGACGAGGGCATACCCATTAGCATGTCTGAATCCTCCAGATCCTCCAACCACAGACAGCTTCCTTTGGAAGAAAAGAGTTCTAATTACTACACTAATCTACATTGTGCTTCGGCTATCAAAGATAACAGAGGCAACCAGATGAAAATTAGTGCCCCTGTGATCTGAATTGGCCTCCAAACCTTGAATTCTTCCCAATAACATGGAGGTGTAATCAGGTCCCTGAGTCACAGGGTTGTCTATGACAAATATTGTTCCAAAGGATGACATATTTGAAGAGGTTCCATTCACTCCGCCAATTACACTTGCGGTCGCATTGGGTCCTCTCCTGGTCTCCTGCACATAGAACACGATGTTCTTTGGTGTGGCATGTAAGCTCTTGCTTGGCGAAGCAGCTATACAAGAACATATTAAAATGAAGAAAAATAAGCATAGTGAAGATTTTGCAGCCATTGCGTAGACGTTAAACAGACTGGACGAATCTGCCAGTAAAAGAAGCTAATAATAGAAAAGAGTACAGGGGAATATGAGTTGTAGGAGATTGAACAATATAAATAGCAGTCATAGGGAGAGGAATATGAGCTGCGTGAGCGTTAACAATATAAATAGCAATTATAGGGGGGGCTGATTTTTTTTTCAGACTGGACGAATCTGCCAATGAAGGAAGCTAATAATAAAAAAATGTATATAGGGAATAAGAAATGCATGAGCAGACGACTTAATGAATCTTCAACAACCATTTAAAAAATAATAATTATTGACTTTGTAAAGGTGACAAATCATAGGCGGACGACTTCCTTTGTAATGGTTATAAATCGATTTATTGTGCGGACAAGGTCAGGTAACTAAACAATATTTTGTAACAGCTATAAATCGATTTATCGAGCAGAAGAGGTCAGCTGTGTAACCATATTGTTTAAGTCAGAGTCGTTAGAGATCTACTTTTCGAAGCAACGCGTGAACTTATTTTTATTTGCCGTGTCCAGGGCCTGAAAGTGACAGTCTACCTTGCCTGTTATTTTATTTTTTTGAGGAGGATTATCTACTCAATGTTACCGTTGAAATAGTAATATAATTCATACTAGTAGGAAAATATCAGATCCTTTTTACAGTCTGCCTAGAATTTTACCAAAATTTCTTACAAAACTGATTGTATTTTACGGCTTTAAAAAATAAATACGGCCATACGGCCATAAAATTTTGGCATCGCCCCCGTACCCGTCAAATTGTCCACACTCAATTCGAAAGCGAAATGGTTAACATCAAAGCTTCCACATTACCTGCTCCCTATGAAGTCCAAGCACCTGTTTTAAAAATAAAATAATAATAATTGACCCTTTAAGCGGTGACGTATTCTTCTGCTATTTGATTACCATTAAACATAGTGATTGATTCTTGTCACAAGATTTAATTTATATAAGTGATGGAAGTTCACATTTATATCAGGGAAGGTTGTCATTAAGGGCATGCGAGAGAGTTTAAGATGGAGTCATAAGAAGTATTAGATATTTGCAGGTTTTAGGGTTTTTTAATCCGTCACATCATCAATTTATCTTTAATTTAAACGAGATTAATTTTGTTTTGACAATTAATTTATTATGTTGAGTTGAGCTCGTTTTTTGCCCTTTGGATAGTATTATTTTCCCTTTATTAAATGGTTGCTGCCACCATTCATGCATCATTTGGTGAAGGGATTGCCGATAGTAGACTAAAAAGCAATGGCATCGAAACAAGCTCAGAAGTTTGTCATGAAGGTCTAGTACGAGGTATTCAATCTGACCTTGACACTCCTTTACAAGATGTGGTTGTATATTTAATAGAGTTTGATACAGTCTGTAGTTATTATGACAATTTTACCTTAGTTGCTTTTTTTATGGGTCGAATTCCTCCGGAGACCTTATTAAAGCAGTGTGTTCACAATCACTGGCAAGGCCATGGAGTGAAAGTGGGAGGGGTTCAAAACTTCACCAAGGGTTTCTTCTTATTTCATTTCTAAAACATCGAACATTGCAAAGCAATTGTTAATCATGGACCATGGTTTATTCACAACCCTTTGGTTGTTTTCTCTCATTACACCTGAGACTTTTTCAAGTCTCATTATCAGCTAAACTTAAAATCTTAGTTTGGGTGGAATTTTTAGGCTTGCCTCTATCTCTTTAGAATTTTGTTGATCATCTTATCAAGCCTCTTGGCCACTTTATCTACCATGAACAATAAAACTTCCAGGCAACGCATCCTCTGAGAAGGGTTTGTGTAGAAATAGACCTTGCCAAAGACCTCAAAGAGTCCATTAAGATTCAAGTAGGTAATAATCATTTCACATAGCATGTGCTTTATATCTACCTCTTCAACACTTGTATTCAGTGTCAGGTTTTAGACCATATGATTAGAGAATGCCCTCTAATGATCCCCAATACTTTTGTTTCCCAAGAAAAAATAAGTATGATTCAAAACACCTTAATTCTGATGGGTGGACAAAAATATCTAGTAGGAAGAATAATGCAATCTATGGAAGTACCAAGCCCTAATCATTTATGTATCGGCTCACATTGAGCAAAGATCGTTAGTCTTCAACGTTAAAGTCCCTATTCCCATGCAAGTTAAACCTCGGCCTCCTATATCTTATTCTCCTCAAGTGGTCACCCATTTTGTTTCTTCCCCATCTTTCAGTCATGTGCTCCATCTTCACACCACCTTTAGGGGTGAATGACTCAAATTTAGAGCTAGGTCATGTTACCCTCAACTATAAAACTATTTTATGACACTCTCCTAGTTCCACACCCTCTATAGATGAGGATTATGCACCAAACAAAAAACCTCTCAAACATGGAGACTATGTGATTCCTAGCTTAGCTTTCAATCAATTTGTTGCCCTCTCAAGTATTATATAAGGAAATGATATGAACCTTGATGATTACCAATGATAATCTATTTATGGAATGTTAGAGGGATCACTGATCTGACACATAAGTATACAGTCAGGAACAACAGTCATCATTTATCCAAAAAGAAAATATTTTCCATATAAGAAATCAATATTTTTTATTTCTTGCTTCATTCTACTGCTAGTAATATCCTACATGGGGCCCTTTGTTAGGCCACCTATCACGAGACTAGCCATGGAAGGGTTATCGTCCTTTTGGTGCCTAATATATTTAAAAATATTATTTCATAGGGTTCTTAACCCACCCATCTAGTAGTTTAGATTATTTTTAACATTGGGAATCACATCATTGACCTTGTCAACTTGTATGTCTCTAATGATATTGTGAAACATGCCTTGCTATGGAGATTGTTGGCATACTCTTTTTTGAATGTGCAATGGATTCTCTATGGTGACTTTAGCATGATTCAGTTTGTTGATGACAAATTAGGATGTATCCTCATGAGATGGTGTACAAGGGAGCAAGAGACATGGTTTTACATGCGAAATAAACTTGGGTTTTTTTATCCCAACTACTGTAGGTTGAGAGAATTAAATTCTCCTTGGTTTACATGGTCTAATTGTCATTAAGGAGAATATTGAGTTCTTAAGTGTCTTGATCCCACCTTGATAGCATAACATGATATTTTCTTCTTCACTCATGTTCATGATCAACTTGTTTTTGTGATCCCAAACACTTTCTTATTTGACCATGATCTTATTTGTTTCTGCATTGAGTGGATTAACCCCATGTTAAATCCCATAATTTTTAGTTTCACCTCAACGCTACCCATCTCAATCATGAACAGACTATTGGGGATATTATTATCATTTATAACCTAGCTCTAAGACCCACATGAGATACTGGTTGGATTGAGTGGTACGCTAATGCAATATCCCAAACCACCTCTTTTCTATAGATTTATGGAAAAAAAGTATCTATATTTAGGCAATGTATTCATCATGATAAAAACCATTAATACCTAGGTTTCATAGGAATTGGAAGCCATGCCTTTAATCCCTCATCTATATACACAAGATGCTATGTGGAGATATAAGCTCCAGTTAGCCAAGGATTACAAGGCCAAAGGAATATAACATAAAGCACAAAAAGATTGGTTTAAATTTGGAGATAAAGCAAACCAATATTTTTTCTCTCTCCTTAATTCAAGATAAGCTATGAAAAAAATTAAATCCATTAGATGTGCTTCAAATAGTTTTAACAAATTAATTGACATATTACAAGATTTTGTGTATCACTAGATTATGGAGTGTTTATTTTACAACCCTCCTCTCATTCTCATGAAGCTTCTATCTCTCGTATCTCTTATGTGGTCACTAGAAAACTCTTAAAAGAATAGAGAGTATGATCGGTTGATTAGTCTAAGTGACCTTAAGGAAGCCATCATTCATATGACCTCTAATAAGGCCCTTAAAATAGATAGGTTTCCTTTTAAAATTTATCAAACTTTCTAAGCTAGAGTTGGGCCTGATCTTCATAAAGTATACTCTAATTTTATTTTGTTCAACTCTTTTGTCCATTTCATTAATCAAGTTAACATCAAATTCATTCATAGGGCCAGTTACCCTAAGGTAATTACCAACTAGAGGCACATCACCTTGCTTAATGTATCTTAAAAAATTGTATATAAATCTTTAATCCTTAGAATCAAGCATATGCTCCCCTTAACTGTGATAAGTGAACAAATAGGGTTTATCAAACATAGATACATTTTAGATAATGTTATTGCTATCTGGGACGGTATGGAATGGGCTAAGAAAACCAAATAGAAGGCACTACTCATCAATAATGATTTTCAGAAAGCTTATGATCAGATTGAATGGCTTTTTATCATAGCTATGCTTCAAGATCTTGGGTTTGGTCCCATGTTTATTCACACTTTTAATATTATATTTTGCGATGTTGGGGCTTGTATTACTATAAATGAATCTCAATTCCAAAACTTTGAGATTCACAAATCTATTAGATAGAGGTGCCCCCTTTACCCTTTTCTTTACATTCTGGTTGTTAAGGGTTTCAACAATCTTTTGGATAACCATGTTTCAAAGGGTTTAGTGAAGGTTACTTCTCTTCCTAACTTATACTCATAGTTGATTAATGGAAACTTTACTGAAAACTCCTTCCTCACTCTTCAAGAATACAAGGACTCTATTAAGTAGTTTATATAATGTCTTCACATTTATTACCTTCCCTCTGGGTCTTCCATTCAATGGAAATATATTTGAAACTATTACCAGTCCATTTCACCTCAACATCCTTGGTTGGATGTATATAATTAACATTAGATCCTCTCTAAGGTTTAGTTTAAATTCTTAGGCATTCCATTTTCTTTCAGAAGCTCGGTTATAGAGTTGTTGTCTTATGTGGCTCAAAGAGTTAAGAAAAAAATCTCCTTGTAGGTCACCAAACGATTTAATCTGGCTAGGAAGTTTTATATGTATTCTAAGGTGATAACTACTACTCATGTTTACTGCTCCTCTTTTTGAGTTCCTTCCAATGCCACTTATTTGAATTTTGAAAAAAAATTAAGATATTTTCTTTGAGATAATTTTAGAAGGCACCATGATTTTCATCGAGTCTTTTGGGCCATTTATTGTCACCCTAAATAAGTTAGTGGGATTGAGGTCATTAATATTAAGATTCAAGGGATTGTCTTTGGTATTAAATAGATCATAAAAAGCTTGTAAGGGGATGACACATGGAAAATATTGCTAAGTCACTACATCACTCAATGTTTACTCTTGGTAGAAAGCTTTGTCGAGGGATTGGTTTGCATAATGTCCTCATCACTCCTATTTTGGTTAAGATAGGGGTACTTTGATCATGTAAACCATCTTGAAGGCCTAGGAAAATCTCAAACACCACCTCATTTGGATGGGAGAATGGTTTATAAATGGTCTTTATCTCAATTCTCAATCCCTATGGTGATCTCCAACATTCAATTTCCATAATGTTCCTTTTACCCTAGTCTATTGGGTCAAAATTTTGATAATATTTTAAAAATGTATTTTTATGATTGGATACATCTTCTATAAGGTCACTTAGGATTGTAATCCATAAAATATGGTAAATCTTAAGTTCAATCTAAATAAGGAAAATGTAAAATCCATTTCTAAATTATAGATTTCTATCTCTGAAAAATGCTTACATAAAATTATAATTTCCTCTCTTATGCCATGGTGGTAGGATAGGCCTTGGATAATAACTACATCATTCTATCACTGTTCCCTTAAGATGGGTTATAATATTTTTTCCACTTAACATATTGATACTAAAAACCTCAACAATCGATGGTCCCTAAAATATCTCCATCATGTTTGGGATCAAAGGTTTTATAATGTTTGGTTGGCTTGTATTTATACAATAAAAGCTCATTTCATTTTTTACATTATCTACTAATTCTGCCTATGGGTGACTAGGTCAAACACATGGGGGTTTCAAATCCCACTTGCCCATCCTATGACTACCAAAAATCCATTAATCACCTCTTATGGTTTTTCCCTCATGCCTAGTCTTCCTATACATGGATTCATACCCTTTTCAAACTCTTCAAGCCTAAAATGTTCACTTGGAAGATGGATCTTCTAGGAGACTACATTGTGTTTCATATAAGATATTAGATATTCTGGTAGATTTTTTGTACTGATATTATTTGATATGGATGGAAAAAATTAAATTATGAACAACAAAGCATATTTTAATAATTAAGATATGGAAAAATAATTTTTTGTAACTAATAAAGTTCTTTTGATTGCTAGTTTTACCTTTTAAAATTAGATTCAAACATATAAGGTTTAACTCAAGCTCCACCCTCTACATTTCCTACTGGACCATTATGGGAATGTTCCTTATGGGATCACCTGTGAGATTATGAATGCCTCTTTTCAACATTCCCCCTAAGATTTTGGGGATGAGTGGAAGTGTTACCGATCTCATAGCCAATAGTATCAAATCTTGAGGAACACCTCTCCTCTCTCTCACTAGTAATCTCTTCCCTGATTATTTGACAAGGGAAATAGAGATGGGGGGGGGGAGGGGGGTTTGGTGTTTTCCATTTATCCTTTAATACAAGATAATAAGCAACATAATGATACTAAAACTATGTAGTAGACTCATGGTTGTTACCTCGCTCAGGTTGAATAAGATCCCCTAGCTCAAGGGTATGAGGTGAACTTTTAGGTCCTCCACCTGTACCTATCACCGTGTTCATTTTTATTTCTTAATGGTCTCATTATTTTTTATGCCTTTATCTTTATCATTTTTTGATTTATGTGCATTTGAGTTAGCTTAATTATGATTTTTTTGGCCATGTGAAGGCCTTTTCCAGACTTTGTTCTTCCCAATGCTTTTTTTAGTTTAGTTTGGATATTATAGGGTGTGCCTTTCCCACCCATTTTTTTGGTATGATTTTCGATGGTATTATATATTTTTATCTAAATGAAATTGAATTAAAAAATAGGTTGGTATAACTCTAGTGATTGAACATTTTCTGAGTTTGCAAGAATTTTTAGCACAATAATGCATTTACCATATATCAACATTTGCCATTGCTCTATTTAATGTTTTATCTGAAATCATTTCCAAAATTATGGTTAATACATTTTAGCTCCTCCTCCATAAAATTATTTTCCCTGAGTAAGGTGGGTATGTGGTTACTAGATTAATATTTGATGAGATTATGTTGGCTCAACAAGTGATCCACTCTATGTAATGTCAAAAGATCCCACCTATCCATATAAGGTTTAATCTCTCCAAAGCCTATGATATATTTTATGGGTCCTTCCTCTTAAGAATGCTCAAGCATTTTAGCTTGTCTGAGGAATGGATTCTTTGGGTGAAAGGTTGTATTTCCTCCATTTATTTTTAACTTTTTGTTAACTATTATCACACCAAGCCTTTTATATCCTCTAGAGATATTTGACAAACAAGGAGACTATCTTTCTCATTATTTGTTTATCATTATGGAAAAATGTTTTGTAAAATTATTGCCATAGCTAGATAAATAATAATTATTGAAGGTGTTACTCTTGTTAGGTGTCTTAATACAATAACACATCTTTAGTGTGTGGATGATTATTCCCTAATGGGCAAAGATATAACTCAAGAGGCTCAAAACCAATAAAAATATACAACTATTAAATGTAGTAACTATACATATTATTAGTGAGGATAAGTCAAAATTTCATTTATTTCACACATCTCATAGACATGAATCTATGATTATTTTATAGAAATCATTTTTTAAAATATTATTGACTAGTTATTTACCTCAGTCTTACATTGAGGTAAAGTAGACTTTCTAATTGCAGTTGGTTAGTGGATAGGATGAAAACTAAAATGTCCAAGTTGACTAATAAATGGATCTATATGGGGGCACAAGTTAGCTTGATTAGGAATGTTCTACAAACTATTCCCATTTATTTTTGTTCCATCTTTAATTTTTCTAAGGCAATATCCAATGAAATTGATCAAGGATGCCACAAAAGTTTATGGAAGGAACCTAAGCTTAGAAAATAATGGTCTTTAGTGCAATGGACTATGCTTTTATCCATATATAAGGAGGTTTTGGTTTTCATTCAGTTCAACTAAATGGTCAATATTTAGCTACTAAGATTTATTATCATCTTATTAGTCTCAATAATAGCTTTGGGTACAAATCTTAATTAAATGTATTGAAAATCAACATTCTAATCAAATTGTCCACTTTCCCTTTAATCAAAAGGTTATCTGTTGTTGGTAGTTTTAAAAATTGGTGAGTCTTTGATTAAGATAAAGTATGTTTTGGAACATGAAGAATCATAAAAAGCCTCACTTATGGACCAATTCTTTAGATGATTATCTCCTCTTGTTAAACAAAAACCACATTTTCATGGCCTCATGGAAAAAATGCATAATGAATATTGGATTACAGTTTCCAAAAATTCAAATAGGCCCGACAAAGAACGGGAAATTGAAATGAAATGGATTTCCCATGAAGATTGGCTGATTTGAATTTGATTGGCCTCTAAAATCCAACATATTCATATTATAAAATGAAAAAATATCTCTTAATCATATGAGGAATACTTATCGGCTTGGAGAGGACAACATAATGTAGATTACACTATGGTGGATGGTTATTATCCACTTTTCCATCCCTCAACTCACCCTCTTAAAAATATTTTTAATCAAATTTGAATTCACAATTTATGGCCTAAAGTAATGTTTTTCATCTGTCTTCTCCTTCATGGTAGAGCTATTATAGGAGATAAACTTACAAAAATGTGATTTAATGGCCCCTTTAGATGTGTCCTATGTGGTGATCATTAAAAAACATTTTCTCATCTATTATTTTCATGTCCCTTCATTAATAAGTAGTGATAATTATTATTACTAAGTCTTTTGGTCATCCCATGGATAGGTATGCCATCTCTAATTCAACCCCTTCAAGATTATAGTCACATTTCTAGTTTGATGGTTTTCCTAATCGTATTATTTAGGCTCAAGTTTCTTTCATCTTATGAAACATGCGAAAGGAGTGAAATTTTAGAATTTTTGAAAAGATGGCTAATGATAGTGTTTAGATTTGGTTGCACACTCTTAATAGTATGAGAAATTAAGTCAAGTACTTGATGAAACACCTTACGATACATTCCAAGCATGGGAGACTCATTATTCAAGATCTTCACATTGTTCCTTCTCCATTCCCTTTCAGGTAGATTCTAGTGGTGAGGGTTTATCCTTATTTTCATGTCTAGGATTCAAAATAATATATACATATGCTGCTTCAAGGGGAAATCCTTGTTATGCCAATAGTGGAGGCATTGGTAGGGATTTCAATAATTCCATTTCTTTTTTTTTTTGTCAAAATTTGTATTACCACTAATAAATGAACTAAAGAGTAAGCTATTGTAGAAGGTATTAGGACTGCCCAATAGGTTGTGTAGAAGAACATATAGTTGGATTCTAATTCTATGTTTTCGATCAAGATACTTTCAAATCCCAATTCTAACAGTTCCCAAGATTGGAGAATTTGTAGAATTTACCACAAAATTCAATTAGTTCAATATAAATTTGACAAGGTTATTTATTCACATACTCTTATGGGATACAATAAATTTGCATATACACTTGATAATTGGGCTCTTTACCAATCTAAAGTGAAAGGATTTGGTCCTCTTCCCTTATGGTGGCTAAAAGATCTAAAGTATGATCTCTTACACACATTATCCCTAGACAATAATAGATCAGATTGATATAATCTTTGTGAGGTTACCTTATCCCCCTCAGTTGGTTGATGTTGTTGTTTTTGGTTCTCTTCAATTGATCATTCACCTCCTCTACATTTTTTTGGTTGTGGGGTATGGTTCCAATTATGGTCTTGATTGTATTTATGTTGGGACTTATTTATTACCCCCATTTTTTCATGATCCATAAGGTTTTAGTCTTTCTTATTTTCCTATCTAGTACATGCATGGTTGGGTGATAATATATTTTTTGCTTAGGAATGCTCTCTAAGCATGCCAAAGTGGGAATGCCATGATCCATAAACATTAAATATCACCTTCATATTAAATACTATTTTATTTAATATGAATTTTTAAAATATGTCAATTTCTAAAATTTATTTAAATCAAAGGAATTGATTTTTATTTTAATCTGAATGTAAAATTAATTAAACAATTTTGAATGAGTAATTTGTAAACTCATATAATTTTATTATCCAGATAACACATTTTATTAATATTTTTTATCTCTACTAATAGTCTCTTAATTAAATTTTATTAATTAAATTTTAAATATCAATAATAATAAAAAATTGATATACTGAGGAAAAAACTAAAATAATATAATAAAATAGAGAGTAGAGATTATTTACGGGGTTCACAAATTAGCTACGTCTTTAGGTTCATTTGAATCATTCCATTTAAATAAGATGTAAATACAATGATTGAAGTTACATCCCTGAATAACTTACAATTGGTTGATTAACCTATGAATAACTTTGATCTCATATCACAAATATATTTCATTTCCATAATGAACACACACACACACACACACACACACCCACACACACACACACACACACACACAGATATATATTCACATACATACATACATACATACATACATACATACATATACATATACATATAAACTACCTTCTAGTTTTAAAAATCCATCTCCATAACTATATAGATTAAAAAAGATTCTATAATAGGCAAATAGTCTCAACTAGCTATATCAAAATTCTACCCCTTATAAAAAATATAATTTGCATTTCCTTTGTTTTCTAAGAGATCCTCTTACTATCTTTGTATAATAACCTATAGTTATATATTTCTCAATGCTACTTGGTGTTGGATGAACATTAACAAATTTCCCTCTATGGGCACCAATAATTTCCTTGAATTGAGTTTTTTAATTTTGATAGCATGGCTTTCTGGTATTTCCTCCGCTTCACACATTGGTTGAGAATAATTATTGTTTTTATATAATAATAAGTTTTTCCTATTTTTGGGCTAACTGTTTTAAGTGATAAATACAAGCCAAAATAGGCTCACCATATTCCAATGCATATTTGTTTCTCTATTTTGATGTCAATATTATTAGTTTGATGGACAATTCAATATAACAAACTATTTCCATGCCATATATACCACGAAGCTTTTATCACAAGATTTATGTCCAAATCAAATGTCACGTTGTCCTTGAATAATATTGGAGTTAAAGACTTGGAATAATCTTTTAACAAAAGATTAATATGCATGTAAATATCCACCAAAATAAAAACATAATCTCCCCACTAAAATAAATCAAGAACCAAATATCTTTCCACCAACCGTATGATTCTTTGCAAGTGGAGGAAATATATATAGTCTTGTGGAAAATATCTTAGAAGAGATTCCACATTTGGGTAAGACCTAAGGAGGTAGGGGTATCTCTTCCACCAAAATTAGCTAGGGCTCACATGTGGCATGATCCAAAGGATTTTCACTCTTCTTATGTTTTTGAATAATTATGTAATATCTTATTTAATTGTATTTTTTATTTTACCATGGGATATATATTAGATTATTATTTTTAATGAAAATTAAATGTTTTTTAATTATTAAAATGTTTTTATAATTTTTTTATGCAATTTTTTTGAAGTTGTTATTTTATTTTATAAAATTATCATTTCTCTATTAAGAGCAAGGTGTCTTTGTTATCTCTAATTTGCATGAAGATTCAAGTTCAAGTAAATAAATTTTTCATGGATGTCAAATATTTTCAAGATTTTCTTTAACACTAGGGAGTGCTCTCTACACTTAGCCATGTGTTTTTTGATCATCCACCATAGGGCATACCACCCCAACACCCAGATACCATAGGAGTTGGTCTCACAATCAAAATTAGTTATCGACTCTTCCTTTAATAAAAGGGATGAAGATGACCATTTTTGATGTTAGTAATATTATTTTTTTGGCTCTTCCAAACCCCATAGAAGGTTGGGTGGAGCTAGATCCTCCATTTTTTGATATTTCTTCTTGGATGATCTTTCACCTCCTCCTTTTGGTACTGATCTAGGTGGATCCATGTACCATTCCATTTTTGAAAGTCTTCAAATTCTAGTTAAATCATTTTCACATCGTAGAATTTATTGAGAGCTTTTTATCGATTCTTCTGGAATGAAAAACGGAGTCTAGATGCTCAAGATATAGCTAGTTGAAGAAATCTTATGACAAGTGAAAACAAAGGGGTGTCAAAAGTGACATGGCACTATTTAATATGCCATGTGGACCAATAGCCATTTGACATGTGGAAAAATAATTTAGTACAGAAAAATTTTGGTTTTTTGTTTTTATTCACATGTTATTTGAGAAATTCTATTTAAGTTTCAAATGTTTATCACTTGAAATAAGGCACCAAAGACCAACATGCACAAGCTACCACGTCACCACAAAGGGAAAGCAATGACCAAGCCCAACAGCTAGTGTCTAAGTCTCAACATTTGAAACAGGACCAACCTACCTAAATAAAGCATGTAAACCATTATTCCCAACAAATGTGGGATAAAAGAAGAGTCAAATGTGCCCAAGGAGGACGATCGATAGTTCCCAAGTGCCTAAAAAGGAGGTTGACAGTTTTGAACCTTGCACCTTTGGCGTAAAAAGAATAGCCTTTGACCACTTAAGCTATAGAGGTTGAAGTGCTATAAAAGGAATGAAATTCTACTTGAAGGAAAAGAAGAAGTTGACTGTGTAAAGAGATTTAAGAATATTAGAGTCTTATTATTGCTTTGTATGGCCTTGGGCCATTATTTTCAGGTCTAAGAGATATATTTATAGGGAAGTAGAGATTAGAGAAAGTGAATTGAAGATTTGTATTGATTTTGGAAGCCATTTGTTGCACAAAATTAATGATAATGGTCCTCACTTCAAATGAACCCAGAGACGTAGGCTATTGAAGCCGAACTCTGTTATGAATTTGCTGGTGAATTCTTTCAATTTCTCTAATTATTATCTAATTTTGATCTTCATTTAAATTTTGGTTTTAATTCCTTTATACAAAATTAAAAAAAAATTGAGAAATTGAGGGATCTCTTAAACATGAAAAAGTGTTTTTCAGATGTACTACACTTGTACTTTTAGTTTACATATCACATTTTTGGTATTAGAGTGGTTGTTATTTAACAGTGATTGCTAGTGTGTGTTGACAAGGTCTAAATCCTAAAAGGTTGATGGAAAACTTGTTGAGTATAATCTAGAGATTGGTTCAAGTCATGCTTTAAGGATGGCCAAAGAAGAGATGGAATCCAAACAAGTTTTCCACCGAGCTTTCATGGATATGAGAAGCATGGTTGAGGAACTATACCATAACAAACAAAGGAAATCTAAAAATGAAAAAGAAGGAAATTCACAAGAATTGAAAGGTAAAGAAATAAAAAAACCTTCTTCATTGGATAATGGTAAAAAAACTATGGAATCTCTCCTTTCACTAAAATTGGATATTAAGTTTGAATTATCAATGTTTAATGGTGAAGTTAATGCCAAAAAGTTGGATAATTGGGTCAAGCAGATTGAAGTTTATTACAGGGTCTAAAAGATTGAAGGGGATGAGTCAAAAATTCATTTGGCTACTCTTTGTATGGGAGGCACAGTTCTCATCTGGTGGGAGAATAAGTTGAAGGAAGCTAAGCTTTAAAAAGGTAACTCGATTTCTACTTGGAAAGAATTTATTAAATAACTCAGAAAGCAATTCTATCCTTTAGGCTATATGAAACAAGCCATGATGGATTGGCAAAGTTTTAGACAAAAAAAGGCCAAAATGTTCAAGATTATACATAAGAATTTAGGAGAAAAGCTTTACTTTTGAATGTTCCTCTATACACACAAGAAACACTACTAAAATATATAGGTGGGCTACATAGTTACTTAACACATGATTCTTATGTTCAATCCCACTAATTTATATGTAGTATGTGTTCCAGCCACTCATTTAGAGGCTAGGGGAAAATAATCAAAAGAATATTTTCCTAAAAGTAAGCAATCTAATGTTAAGCAATTCAAAGGGGAAAGTTCATCAGGAAAGGGTAAACAAAAATCCACTTTTACTATTAAAAAAGAAGGACAACCATTTTGTAATCACTGCAAGAAAAAATCATGATGAGTCTAAGTATTGGAAACTACACCCTGAGTTACGGCCTAAGAGGCTTCAAAAGAAAGAAAATAATGCTAATGCTATGGTTCAAGACTTAGGTTTAGATTTAGGTGATGAAACTAAGATCACAGCTATGGGATTACATAATAATTTTTTCCTTTTAGTTTCTAGCACTAAGTCATCAAATGATGCATCTTCTTCTAAACAAAATTTGGTGCATGTTGATAAGAAAAGAAAAAAATTATTCCACATTAGATTTGTTTCAAAACATACTAAGATTGACACTCTATTTTATAGTGGTTCACAAGAAAATTTAATTTTTGAAGAGGTTGTCAAGAAGCCAAGCTTACAAACCAATCCCCATCCAAAGCCTTATCCACTAGGTTGGGTGTGTCATAATGCGAAGCTACAAGTCTCACAAACTTATAGACTAAGGTTTGCCATCACATCCAAGTTCGTAGATGAGGTTGAGTTGGATGTTGTTCCATTGGACATATGTGGGATTATTTTGGGAAGCCAATATCTTTATGATAGAAAAGCAATCTTTTATAGAGAGGAGAGTAAGTACTTACTTTTTAAGGATGGCATTGAATATATAGTTAGAGCAAATCACATTAGAACAAATATTTCCTTGGTTACAACAAGGCAAGTGAAAAGACTAGTTAATTCAAGCAAGACTTTTTGTCTCATGTTGATTAAGTCTAAGGAAAAAGAATATTCTCAAGCTTTGGAAAAGTGTGATCCTAGACACAAGAATGAATTGGTTGAAATCATTTCTACTTACGAGATGTATTTCAAGATCCTAAGGGCTTGCCCCCTAAACATTGGCATGTACAGTTTATCAGTGGTGGAAAGTGAGGAAATAAAAAAATACGTAATGGATCTATTGGATAGAGGTATTATTCATCCAAGTTCATCTCCTGTTGGTTCACCAATTATTTTGGTGCCAAATAAAGATGGCACTTGGCGAATGTGTGTTGATTTTCATGTTTAAAACAAAATTACTATTAAGAATTATTACCCTCTTCCTCATATTGATGATTTATTGGATTAATTAAAATATGCTATTTATTTCACTAAGCTAGATTTGAGAAGTGTATATCATCAAGTAAGAATTAATGAAGGTGATGTGTGGAAAACCACCTTCAAAATAAAATAGGGATTATTTGAATGGCTTGTTATGCCTTTCGAGTTGTGTAATGCCCCGGCTACATTCATGAGATTGATGAATGATGTTTTTAGATAGTTTCTTGATGATTTTGTTATAGTTTACTTAGATGATATATTGATTTTCAGTAATTCTTGGGAAGAGCATGTCAACCATATTAAGAAAGTCATGGATGTATTACGAAGGAAAAAACTTTATCTAAAAATGTCAAAATGTGAATTTGGCAAGACCTCTTTGATATACTTGGGTTACATTGTAGGACATGGTAAATTTAAAATTGATCCTGCAAAAGTGGTAGTCATTGTTAATTGGCCTACACCCACTAACACAACTAAGGTTAGAAGTTTTCTTGGTGTAGTATAATTTCAGTGAAAGTTTATTGCTCAATTTTCATATATTGCATCACCTTTACATTCTTTGACAAGTGTGAAATAGGTCTTTCAATGGGGAGGCAAACATCAAAAAGCCTTCGACTGCTCTAGTCTTGGCACTTCCTGATATACAACAACCATTTGAGATCGAGACGGATGCGAGTATGCTATAAGAGCTATTATAATGCAAGGTAAGAAACCAATTTGTTATCATTCTAAAACCTATACAAATGTAGTAAGAAAATATCCAACTTATGATAAGGAATTGTATGCATTGGTTCAAAGTGTTAAAAAATAGAAACATTACTTAATAGGCAAAGAAAAAATAATACATACAGATCATCAGCCCTTATAGTATCTCCAATCACAAACCAAACTACAACAGTCTAGACATTTTCATTGGATGGGTTTCTTACAACAATTCCATCTTGTGATCAAGTATACAAAAGGTATTTAGAATAATGTTGTAGATAGGCTATCTAAGCCTCCTATGGTTGTTGCATCTATTCTTTTAAAACATGGTTCTTTCTCTCATGAATGTTATAAAGAACAATATGTTAATGATCTTGATTTTCAAGATGTTTATAAAGACTTGATGAGTAGTAGACAAGTAGAAGAATTAGAATATCATGTACATAATGATATTTTGTATCATTTGGATAAATTTGGTATTCCTCAAAATGAGAGGGTGAACATGATTAGAGAAGCACATACTTCTCTTATTTTTGGTCATTTTGGAGTTGCTAAAATGGTTGCACATTTAAAAATGTATTGTTATTGGCCTCGTATGCAGGCAAATGTTGCTAAATATATAAAGGGATGTACTCTTTATGCCACAAGTAAACTTAATAATAAGAAACTAAGACTTTATACTCCTCTACCTATTCTTACTCGCCCCTGGGAAAGTATCTCCATGGATTTTGTTGGGGGGGGGGTTGCCTATGACACGAAGAAAACATGACTATTTATATGTGGTTATGGATAGATTTAGTAAAATGTGTGTTTTGATTCCTTACACTAAGCAAATTACTAGTGAAGGCACTGCACATTTATTCTTTAACATGTATTGGTTGATTTCGGTTTGCCTACTTCAATTATTTTTGATCAAGATTCTCAATTTATTGGGGAGTTTTGGTCAACTTTGTGGGGACTCATAGAAACTAAATTAAAAAAGACCACTACATTTCATCCACAAATCGACGGACAAACAGAGGTTGTAAACCACACTGTAGTACATTTGCTTAGGGGTTATAGCAATAAACATCCAAAATTATGGTATGAACAATTATGTTACATACAACATGCATATAACCAAGCACTTCATTCTTTTACAATGAAATCTCCATTTGAAGTTTGTTATGGATACTTGCCTAAATCTCCTCTAGATGTTTGCTATGGACATGATACAACTGTTTGTGAACCAAAAGAAGCCATTCAAGCTAAGAAGCTCATTGAACAAATCAAGCTCATACATCAGACTATTCATACTAAATTGGAGAAAAGTCAATCCAAGTACAAAGTAAGGCATGAAAAACATCGTATTGATCACCAATTTGTTGTAGGTGATATGGTATGGCTTCACATTCGTAAGGAAAGACTGACAGGTGAAGGTGAAAATTTGAAACCAATCCGGTATGGTCCTTTTTGGATAACAAAAAAAATTGGCACAAATGCTTTTCGATTAAATTTACCATCTTACATGTAGATTTATTCAGTTGTAAATGTGGAAAATCTAAAATTGTATGAGCCTCTAATGATAATTGATCGTCATGAAAGTGTATCCATTCCTTCCTTTGATGATTTTTCTCTTGAATATCTAACATAATTGTAGGAAGATATTATACTTGACAGGAATATGCAAACATTGTGAAGAGGTAATGTTGAATATCTTTGTATTGGTCTCAATGGGATGCACCCAAGCAAGGCTAGATGGATGGAAGTCAAAAAGGTGAGGAAAAAATAACCTCACCTCATTACCAATTAATTTTAAATTTTAGAGGTCCAAAAGTTCCTAGTGGGAAAGAGTGATCTAGGTGGATCCATATACCATTCAGTTTTTGAAAGTCTTCAAATTTTGGTCAAATCATTTGCACATCATAGAATTTATTGAGAGCTTTCTAGCACTTCTTCCAGTATGAAAAATGGAGTCTAGATGCTCAAGATATAGCTAGTTGAAGAAATCTTATGACATGCCAAAAAAAGGGTGTCAAAAGTGACGTGGCACTATTTAATATGCCATGTGGACCAATAGCCATTTGACATGTGGAAAAATAATTTAGTGCAGAAAAATTTTGGTTTGGTGTTTTTATTCACATGTTATTTGAGAAATTCTATTTAAGTTTCAAATGTTTATCACTTGAAATAAGGCACCAAAGACCAACATGCACAAGCTACCACGTCACCACAAAGGGAAAGCAATGACCAAGCCCAACAGGTAGTGTCTAAGTCTCAACATTTGAAACAGGACCAACCTACCTAAATAAAGCATGTAAACCATTATTCCCAACAAATGTGAGATAAAAGAAGAGTCAAATGTGCCCAAGGAGGAAGATTGACAGTTCCCAAGTGCCTAAAAAGGAGGTCGACAGTTTTGAACCTTGCACCTTTGGCGTAAAAAGAATAGCCTTTGACCACTTGATCTATAGAGGTTGAAGTGCTATAAAAGGAATGAAATTCTACTTGAAGGAAAAGAAGAAGCTGACTGTGTAAAGAGATTTAAGAATGTTAGAGTCTTATTATTGCTTTGTATGGCCTTGGGCCATTATTTTCAGGTCTAAGAGATAT
>JARHVA010004869.1:1287500-1292500 GCA_037957365.1 Torreya grandis | reverse complement strand
TATAAATGAAAATGACATGTGCTCCAAATCCACCCATATGCATATTTTCATTATTCTTCAGGGGCATGGTAACACTAACAACAAATATTATAAAATTTTAAGGGGTAGTTATACATCTCCACCTTTGATGTTTCATGGAATAAAAAGGGCACCAATAACATGTCTAGGGTGGTGGATAACGTTTAATTCTAGATTATTTTCCTCCCATTAGACCCTATTGAAAGACCCAATACCCATTTTAACCCTAAGAATGCCCTTACCAATACAATAAAATTGTTATTTTTAGTCTAAATTTATGTATGCATAAAATAAAAACCATAAATCATTTGAAATAATTAATAGAATCATCATGTGCATGTATAATTTAAATAATTTTATATTAGATCACATCAATGGAGCATTAGATATGAATTCATGGAAAACACTATAGTAATAGATCCTTAAATATAACAATTTTATAATAAAGAGACAATTTTTTATCCTCCAACTGACATTTTTGCCTTTGGGACCTCCATATTCAATTCTATCATTTTGAACATGATTGGAAAATAAAATTACATGTTATCTCACAGCCATGACCTCAAAATCCACCCAAATTCTTGTTTTTACTATTTTTCAAGAGTTTGGAAAAACTAATAGTAAATGTTGTCAAAGATGAATGAGTAGTTTGATATCTCCAGCTCTAATTCTTCATGGCTCAAAACTATTAATTCCAACACGTGTGGGTGGTAGATAATTTATAGGACCATCTATTAGTCCTCCCATCATGCCCAATTGAGAGACCCAGTATCAATTTCACCATCAAGAATGCCCTTCTTAATATAAGAAAAATGAATTTTTTTTATTAGAATGAAGTACTAAAACCCACATGTTCATGTCAAAGATCCATAATTTCAACCTAGAGTACATAGATGTAACATTAAAGATTATTATGTGGAAGATAATATATTAATGGATCTTGCAATGTAAAGGTTTTTTAGTGACTATATATGTTCTTGTCCTCTAACTGATATTTCCACCTATTGGACCTCAAGTTGAAAATACATAACTTTGAACATAAATGACATGTCATATCATGACAATAACCTATAAAATAACACAAATCCATGTTTTCACTACTATGTAGGAACATGAAAATGCTAACAATGTTGCTAAAGTTGAAAGGATAGTTGGATATCTCTAGTTGTAGTGCTTCATGGCTTGAAACTAACACTCCCAACATGCATTGTGTGGTTGATAACATCTATGACTATATTATTGGCATCCCATTACACCTATTCCATAGACCCACTCCTTAAACAACCATACATCTAAATTTTTGATAGGATATCATCAAATTCAAGTTCTATTTTTTTATGGGATAGTTAATTTTTTCTCCATTTATGATTGGGGAAGTCAAATTTTTTTTCACTCTACACATGAACATAAGTATTAATGTGTTCCATTTTCATTTACCTCTTTATAAATAACTTAAAAAACATGCCCTATATCATAACAAATAATTTTTAATAGTGTTATTAAGATATATAATGAGAATAATAGTACATAATGATTAATCTTTGATATGGTTGTAATATATCAGATACATGGTGAAATTAACATGATGATGTCATGTTTTTAAGTTTTAATGTTAGTGTAACTTGATATGTGTTGATTTAAATTAGAGGTGTGCATCTCCATTTATCCACCCAATCTTCTGGCTCACACTCTTTCCACTTAGGTTTGATGAATGAAAAATAGAAACATTCCAAATGCCTGATATGAATTATTTAGAAACATATATTTGAGATATGAAATGAGTGGAAATCATTTGATCCTATTATAGTCATACAATACTCCTACTTTTACCAATGTATTTTGTCTATCAACCAAAACTATTTACAAGTAGTAGAGTTTTTTTTAGCATCATGGTTCCATTTTCTATGGTTAGCCTTATTGAAAATCTAAACATGTTTTATGCCAGTGGTGATGTGCATCTTGATCAACCAATAAAACATCCATGAATTTTTGAATTATGATGTGAAATTATTTGATTAAATGCAATGCTTAATGAATTTAATGTTCTTCTCAATCAACTTTATGTATAACATCTCAAAACAATGGTGCACATACTCTATAAAATGTGATTGGTCATAATTGATAAAGAAATGGTACTTCCTTAATATTTTTTCATCTTCATATGTATTATCAATTACATGCATGAATATTATATGCATTAATATGGTAGCCTATAAAAGTTTGTAATATTGTCAATGATATTCAAATTTAGGTTTGAATGTGTAATTATTAGATAATTTAAGTATTTAAAGATTATAATTAAGAATAAATGTGTCATTGCCTTGCTTTAAATGTTCATCCTACCATCTATCCCTATTTGTATACCTTGCATATTCATAAACAAGTTGCTCCCTAAATTTGACCATAAATTGTGAAAAACATATCTATTTAGAAACAATCTCACACATTTTATACCCTTATCCATATTTTACCTGATAAGTCACATATTTTTATTTCTTCAACCTAACTAATTCTTATTTTATTACACTTGTACTCTCTTCATGTATACAATTTTTTAATTTCTACAATTCACCACAAATGTTATACTTTCCATCCAAACACGCTTTCTTATAAATGACATGTCCATTTGGTGTTTCAAAAAAATGGCTGGAATAAATTGTATAGCTTAATTTGGTAGAACATATAATCTAAACTCCTTAAAAATGTTGTACATATGCAAAGTAGAAGCTATGTTGTGAAAAACATCATAATATATAGAAAATTCAACATGTTTCCTGCAATAAGTGGTGTATGTGTGATTTATTTTTACATAAAAGGGTTTGGCCATCTCAAAATATCTTTGACTAATTGAATATTTTGTATTATTTTCAAAACACTTAAGAGTACCATTATGTTTGTTTTATATTTTCACTACATATCGTGTATTAGGGGAAACTCTTGTATTGGGTGAAACTATTGTATTACCTTTCAAAAATTTTGCAAGTTAATATTTGAGAGTATCGTCTATAGCATTTTCCTTTCATGTAAGTCTACTAGAGAATGCCCATATCTCATTGGTATTGACATCATTAGATCTTTGGAATATTCTAATCACTTTCATTAATGTTTTTCTATTTATGTTCAGTGCTCAACTAGTTTTTTTATCAAGATTTTTTTCCCATTTTTGACCTCTTACTACATGATGTCACCGCTACAATATGATATCCATCTTGTATATTTTAATCAATTTTTTTTTTCAATATCGATGTTAGATGTTACTAGTCCTAGGGTGTACATTGTGAGTCTAATATTAATCAATTTCATCAATCAAATTAACAATGGATATTTTTTATTATCAAAATTTAATTTTGCATAGAAATAATCCTATTTTTATTAGGTAGTCTTATTTAATGGTATTCAAACATTTTTAATGCATTATTTTCAAATATTTTCATCAACATAAATTATGTAGTTTCCTTTTATAATCATAATACTTGTAGGCGTTGTTGATGTGTAATTTTTATAATGGTTATTTCAAAATATTTGTGTTCAGTTAGTTTATTCTTTGTTGTTTTCATTATTTATGGTTTGCATGGAATTTTATTCATTTTTTATTTCATCATTATGTGTTTCCATGAAATTATATTCATTGTTAAGGGGTAAATCATTGTGCATATATTCAACATCAATAAAATAAAAAGCTATATACTTTGAATGTAGACATGAAACATAGATTGGAATGTTAGCTAAACATTCATCATCATTATTTAATTCATCATTATCAATTACATCATTACCTATGACATTTGGTTCATTAGGAATATATTTTTTACCTTGTATTGAATGAAAAATTTTAATTCCTACCCCTTGTTTCTCTAAAATCTTGTAATTGTTCTAATATTTTGTGCTTCAACTACTTCCTCTTCCTTGAATTAGAATCATCACCCATGACTAGACAAAGAAAAATTTGATTCCTTTTGATGGTTAGGGTCATATATAATAATTTGATTCCATTTGTCCTCATCACGTAAAAAATACAATTGATTTCAAAATTCTTGAAATACCCTAAAAATGTTGAACACCATTTTATCTATTATGTCAATAAAACATATGCACTATAATGTGTACGCTTATAGTGCATATTTGTTACAAATATTATATCTATATAATCACATATCATACTATTATGAAATATTATTATATTATGTGATGCAATCATATGTTATATGATGCAATCTATACAATGAAATATTATTATGTCATGAAATGCTTTATAATTACCTCCATATTTATATTTTTGATAAAATTTTAAGGATGATTGAACCATGTGTTGCATCCTATGCAATTTATTGATTAATTCATGTTTCTAATTACACCAATTAACTAATTAGATCAATTCATGACTAATTGAGCCTCAAATCATGTCTCTAATTCTATGAATTATCTAATTATATCAATTCATGACTAATATAACCCCAAATCACATCTCTAATTTCATCAATTGACTAATTAGATCAATTCACGACTGATTTATCCCCAAATTATGTCTTGATCTTGTCTAGTTAGGTTAAAGGGGATCAAATTGCACCCAATTTCATTTTCAATTAAATTGGTTGATTGTTTTATTTATTTTATTATGATATAGGGGTCAATTAAACCCCAAATAATATCTATATATTCAAAATTAGGCTCATGTGCTTCAATTTCATCCAATTTGAATAAACTAATTGTAACACTTAATCCTAAACCCTCAACCCATAATTTAGGTTTAAGGGGATCAATATGTCCCTCACCTCTCTAATTATATAAGTTGACTAACTAGACCAATTCATGACATAATCAGAGCTAATTTAACCCTAAATATCATCCTACTCTTTTAATTAGGTCGAAGAGGATCAAATTGGCCATAATTTACTTTATGATAGAATAAGTGGACTATATGGTTTAGGGTTTTATTAAATTAGGGTTGATTGACCCCATAATTATATCCCATATAGTCAAAA
>JARHVA010004869.1:1250000-1282500 GCA_037957365.1 Torreya grandis | reverse complement strand
CATGCATTTGTGTGTTCAATATATTTATTTTAGAAAGTCCAAATAAAAATAAATAAATAAATAGATAAATTAAGGTAAAATTGTTTTATAAATAAATAGATAAATTAAGGTAAAGTTGATGATAAAAAAAATCATCAAAGAAATTTCCAAAAGTTAACCCAAAAAAAATGTTTTCTTTGAAATCGTGGATAATTATCAAGGATTTAAAAAATAGAAGTTGCTTTAAGGAAACAAATAACGTTGCAAGGAATTATAGACATTATCATACATAAATGTAGTGGTGTGCTTTGATGTCGACCTTTGATGTGGTATTTTGATAACTGCGATCTTATCTTTTAAATATGGGTGCTATACATAACTCTAGAATGATATTAACTACACAAACCACCTACTCTCCATTTTGGTGATTCCACACCACAAACATATGTTGAACTGTGAGAAACATACCTGTTGAGGGTTTCACTCCAACACGTATTATAAACTAATTATAATCATGTCTCATAACACAAGGGTCAATTAAAAATATGCCCAATATAGATTGAATGATCACGTGGAGAAAGGGCGTTGATGTGCAAGGACGCGGGCCCCAGCAAGAAGATTGAATGGTGAATGATGGAATTTATAAGCTAGGAATGCATGTGTAAAACGTAGTTCTTAAAAATACACATTACAAATTGATTGCGAGTCTCCCATACCCACAGGAATCACCACGTAGAAGCACGGTGGAGAATTAAAGCCATGATGCAATTTGAAAGTTTACTAACCTGCAAAATACAATTTGATCTCCGGATCCCGACGTAAGCAGACGGCAGAATTTAACATGCTAGTAGCAAGTATTCAATAAAATGGATATGAATTCACATGCTAAAACTTCAGATAGATTGCCTTTGTTTTCTCATAGAATGGATGAATGGAATCACAGTGGCACAATTAAATCAATGCAAATCAGATTGGAAAATTGCGGAGGGTTAAGGAAAGATTAAGGGCATTTGCACAAGCATTCATCTATTCGAAAGAGCTAACGAACTTCCCCTTTATGAAGTGTGGTTGAACCTACAATGGATAAGATGACAGAGTCTTCAAAATCTATCTTGAAGATTAATGGTGCTCTAACTATCAAGTCTGAGCGTGTTTCATACTATGCAGGCCAAACAAAGGAGAAGCGTGATTAATGGAATGCACATTAATGTACAAAGGAGAGCATGTGTTTTCTGAGCGAAATGAGGAATTAGAAACATTGGATGAGAAGCAGGATGAAAATTGTGGTGTTGATATTTCAAATAAAGTGTTGATAATTCATTTAATTTGAAGAAGGTGGAGATCAACTTAGGGTAATTCTAAGATCTTATGCAACCTTTCCATTACTGGTGTTAATTGACCACGTGGAGAAAACTCATTACATTTAACCCAAAGAAGTGTCTGTGACCTACTCTTCTCTGTTTGATTTTATCAAGGCATTTAAGCTTGGGACTTTTAGAGTGTACAAACGCAGTGAGCCTTTTCCACAAAGTATGAGGGAGCCTTCGAGGACACCATTTGTGAACAGAGATTTTCAAGAGATTGATTTTACTCATTGTGTTATAGTTGTTACTTTTTCCAGGTTGATTCTTGGGTTTGAAGGCTATAACGAATCTATTGAAACATCTTGTGCTAGTTCAGTCACCATCCTAGACCTGCTTGGGAAAAGGATGTGTTAGTGCTTTCTAGTAATGATTGGTGTGGGTTTTGTAAGAGATCTTAGTTGATTGTTCGTGAAGTAGATAGCTTATTTAAGCACTGTGCAAAGTTTTTGCACACCGAAGGTGAGACTTGCATCAAATGTGAGTGCTCAAGATATGACTTCCTTCTCAACATAAGTAAATAATGAAATAGCTATATCCAACATTACTATTATTTCCATCTCCAAGGAAGGATGAATGTATTCCTAATGAAGGGGGTATATCAGTAAACAAAATTATTGATTTTTTGTTGATCATGGAAGTGTTTCTGGTCATCTTTATAGCTTTGGAGGTGTCCATTCGATGGAGATGAAGCAGGGTACAAGCTCCAATACATGTACACTGGGAGTATTATCCTCTGTTCTGATACAAATTCAGGCTCCATCAAATAAGAGGACCAGTTCAAGACCTTTTACTGTCTACTGTTGACCAGTAAGGAAGCAGTCAAAGTCGTTTAGGAGATGGTGATAATTGTAGTTTGCAGAGTGAAAAGCCTGCCATTAGATCTGTTCTTGTCTATTCAGAAAAAACTTCATGGAGATCTCGCTGAGAAAAATAATGTGCAAAAGCAAGTTCTGAGAAATGGAAGTTGGAATATGTAGTCTAATATCCCGATCCCATTTATCAACTCCACATATAAAAATTCAACTCAAAAGGAGGTCCATGGGAGATTTAAAATAGGAATGCAATTTTGCATTTTTGTAAATGTGAATATTGCAAAGCGAACTTAGATCTCCCAAACCCACCAGTCAACATAAAGTCAATATGAGGTCCTAGTTCAAAGTGAAACTTTCAAGGCCAATACAATTTTGCATTTTACAAAATTTTAAATTTCACTTGAAGCTTCCATGTCCATGAGGAATCTTTTGAGGGGAACTATAACTCTAGATTATAAGTTGCAAAATTGCAAATTGTAAATTATGCTTGAAGTTCCCAAGTATGTGAGGGAATTTTTGAGGGGAAATGCAACGGCAGATTTCAAGTTGCAAATGTGCTAGTGACTTCATGATTCCCACCATATGGAGGAGGTGCAAAATTAAAAATGGGACCCAAAGTTCCCCATAAGGCAAAAAAGTGGAAAATATTGCACTTAAGCATTAAAAAGGTTTTGTGGCAACCCTAAAAAGTCAAAAGGGTGAAAAAGGTAAAATGAGTTAAGTCTTGCATTTTTTCATGTTTTTCTTACTTTCAATACCTCCATGGAAGGAATGTTACAAGGATATTAGAGTATGGTGGTCCATTTTCAAGCATATCATTCAAATGGACATGGATCTAGAGTATTCTAACACCATCATTACATGGCTATGGGAGTTCTTTGGCATGCACATGGAGAAGGAAAGCTGTCTAGAAGATTCCATATTTACAAATGAGTGGTCAAAGCAAAGCCAAGCAGTTTCACAAGAATACAAAGAGTTTTTTTGGCTCTCAATTAAATATTCTCCTTCAAGCATGAATGAAACACATTTCCAGCTATGCATATCAAGGTTTTGCTTCAAATCTTCATCACAACATGGAGAGACAATTACTATAATCATTTTCCTTTTAAAGGCATGGAGATTCCAAGCATGACAAAGAGTATTACAACTAGAGCTTCTTGACAGAACTTTGAGAGTTGGTTGCAAGTTTGTAATATTACAAATTACACAACATATTCTCAGAGAAAATGAGGTGACAAATTTGTATAAAAAGAGGGTTTTCCTCTTTTCTAAGGTTGGTATTGGTTTTTTTTTAATTTCTATTTCTAGGCTCTTTCAAATTTCAAGATCATCACTGTGTGTGCATTTTGTCTCTCTTTCTAAAGTGGTTACAACTATACAAACATTAGTACATTATTAGAGTATTTTTATGTCTCCCATGTTAAAGAGCAAACTCACAATGCCTCTCCCCATGTCAACATTCTAAAACAATGATGTATGTAAGATTTAATTTCAGGATAATGGAAAATCACTGTGGTTTTTACACTTTCCTATTAATAACATGTAATAATATGTTTTAAATTCTTTTTAGATTGGATATATGGTTTAATGCTTATGAATGGTTGTCATCTTGGGCACAGATCGAGGTTGTAAACCCCTTTTTACATTGTGATTTGTAAATATGTTTTTGACAACCTCTTAAGATAACCTTGGGTGGATGGATATGATAGGAAATAACATATGAATCTGTAGTTGTAGTGTATGTTTTAGGGTTTCAAAAATCATTTGAATATTTGCATTGTATTGGCACCAATGGATGCAAAATATTCTATATAATTTCTTTAGCTTGCTTCTCAATTTTCTACATATTTCAAAATGAATGATATCATGTATATTGAGGAATTATTCATGTTTTAAAACTACCACACCACCACTCTTTCTATTTACCTAACTCATCCTACCTTATTCTACTTATTGAAAATAATACACCATATTGAATATGTTAATTATTATTTTGTTAGAGGTACAATCACTGAGAGGGGGGGGGCGGGATAAGGCATGAATCAATGAGCCCAACTAATCCAACATAAATTATGATATTTACAAACACTTAATCAATTATCTTAAGCATTCATGAAGCATCGACATTGTTCATAGTAATGAGCAAGAGAGATAATGCAAGATCAATCACATTAAACATTACATACGTGGGAAGCCCTCTTGGTGAATAAAATATATTAGAACATGTAATTGGACTACAATATTATAATAACAAGAACCAATTTATTCCATCTATAAATGATTAAGGAACTACCATTCCTAATTTTAGTGAGACTGCAATCTCATAGGGAGCTACCGCCTATGTCTAGCTAAGCTACAAAAACAACTAGACCTTTAATAAGTTTCACCTTGTAAGGAGGATACAACCCCCTTATACGTTGAGATGGAAAAACAACACCAATTAATACATCCACCTTTACATTGATGTCTTCAATGCTTGGTGATGGACCTCTTATTATCACTCTTTACCTTCACTCATTCACTATTTTGCCAACATAATTATAACCAGCAGGTCATACAAAATGTATTTAAAATGAGCTACTCATCAAATCATCCATAGGTCACTCTACCCCTCCTTTTCTCCCCAATTCACACACACAAGCCTCTCTCAAATCTCTCCCAAGTCTCACACACTAGGTCTAGAAATCACCATCTTTGATTTCACTATTTATACAGAAATAATGATAATCACTACTTTGGTTGGCCATTAGGCATGCCTTAGCCCTTAAGGCATCTCACACACAAAGACATATCTCAATACAATCTTCATAATATTAAAATAGAATTTACGGGTCATCCTGAAGAAACTACACTTTTTAATAAGGCCCTTGTAGCTCTTATAGGTGTCATGTGATCCCTTTTACTCCTTTAGCATTTCATCAAAAAAAAAGAATATATAACCACTACAAAAAGAATGGATCCATTTTATATGATCTATATGTTCCCTTTAAGTTATAATAACCAACACAATACCCTTTTGCTTAAGCACAATTTGCTCAAACAACATTTTGTACACACAGTCACCATGAATAAATACACAGTCAATTTTAAAGCCTTTTTTCATACTATATACAAATGGTAAAATATTTATAATGCACATATATGATCCTAATGAAGTCTACAACACTACCCAATATATAATTCATCATGAAACATTGAAATAACATCTACATAAACTCAAATACTCTTCTCAAGTCATTTGGAAAATAAGCATGAACATATAGTCAAATTTGAACATTTATATATTTATTTGTACATAATTTTATATCTTAAAATTAGGTTCAATAAATATTCCATGGTGTCCTCTTCATCTTTGCTTTTTACAACATGAGAAAATTCATCCTTGATCAAAAGATATAGCCAAAATATAGAGAACTAGCTTTTTCCATTACCAATTCAAATGCAAATGGCCACAATTAAACATCAAACACTATGCTCGCATCTCATGTCCTTGATGTTTAGATTAATCTCACACCATCGATCTTCTCTAAATTTTAATACATATGCACTAATTCTCAAATGTTAAATATATGACAGTTGACCTCACTTCATCCAATCTCAAAACATTGACTCAACATGCCTTATCAATCACTTATCCATAGTTAATTATTTAATAATTCTAAATAAATATCACTTTGACATCTTGACTTCTATACGAATCATTGATCTCTAATTATATGATCACTCTCTCACTATTGATCTTTAGAAGAATCTCGATCTTTATCTCTGCTTAGCATTAAACATCATGCACCTTTATTCATCTCATTACTTCCTAACTTATTAGAGAAACATGATCCATCAATGTTTATCAAACTTTAAGTTGTGAAAATTTGATTAAGTATGGGAACCTTGCTTATCTGCCTGGAAGGCAAACTTTACAAAGTCGTATCTTTGACCTTGCTCACTTGCATATTCTAAAATTTGGACCATATTATCTTCTCACATAGGATAATAAAAACATGTGGTAAAATACTTTTGAAAACTTCACATGTGTGAGATATATCACCATTAAATTGCATTCTCAAAATCTTCTATAACAAAGCCAAGTATGCTTAGAACTTATCTGGGCAGCCAACTTTGAACATGTATATATTTTGACATGCTTGGGTGTATCATCTAAAATTTAGTACAAAAAAACTATGTAAAAAACTAAGCAAACCCATATGATCACATTTTCATAAAACATTGACATGTGTGAGATATTTTACCATCAAAATGCTTACTCAACACTTGTTTACACATGAAAATTTGGCTAAGTATGAGAAAACACTGTCAAAATGACTGGGAGCCCAACTTTGCACTTACATATCTTTTGATGCACTGAGGCTCATGACCTAATATTTTATACATAGTAACTATTAATAATACTAAAAAAAACTCAAGTGACCATTTACTCCAAACTCATGCACAGATGGCAATGGTCATGTCATCAAACAACTTAATCAAATTTTTTACCTCTTGACCCAAAGTGTTTAGATGAAAATGATGGAAAACCAGATAAATTATGCTTATGAACACAGTAAATAAAAATATTTATAATATATTAGGAAAATATTATATATCCTTAATATAACATACTAATACTTGAACATCTCTAACCATGCAACAATAGAAGATCAACCAATCATACTTCAAGCATACTAGGACAAGCACATTCTAGACTTTATCACTATCATATATACTATAAAGTTACTTCATCCACTCACTTGGACACCTTCATGACATCATTGATAACTCTCCAAAAATATCCCCCTTTGTCATTTATGTCAACAACATCATATAAATGACTACACAACTTACCTTCTCTCTCTTCAAGCACTTCCATAATAAGAACTTTCTCCCCCTTTGGCACAATGACAAAGTTGACACCAACTAATTTTGAGGACTTAAAAATACTATAAATAAGATAATACCATCTTATAAAGGTGAAACAAATTCCCCTTACATTGAGCCTACTTTTACTTGTCTTGACAACATCCTCTTGCTCCATGCCAACACTCTCTTCAACCAAGAACTACAACCAATGAAGAAAGAACACACAAAAATATTGAAATATGATAGAACTCACCAAGTAAATTCTGCAAGGGACTCCCCCCCAAGATTTATGATCTATTTCATCACTTGATAATCTTTATATCTCCATACATCATCAAGAACCACCGTTTATGCTTACTATCATTCTTGATGAAGCTACTACAAGGACCACCAAAAAAATATCATGCCACTTACCAAATAGTAAACATTCTCTCAACCAAATTGAGAACTCTCATTGAAATAAACATACATTGATATTTGGGAGAAATTGAGTAAAAAACACTCTTATTCAATTAGGCCTGTCTAGTCTCCTTATAGCCCTACCTGGAACTTGTAAATCCCATAATTTTTAGAAAACACATCTTTAGAACCTAAAACATAATATATAAATCACACTCCTATGCCCCCTCAATAACATGAATTTTCATTAACAATCTTATCCCATGAAACATATTTAGTTCACAAACCTACAAGTCAATTAACCCTTCATTTTGATAAAAGCAATAATAATTTGAAAACTAAAAACCTTAAAATCTCTATGAAGTTTTATTTGAAAACCCATTTTACCCACAAACTAATAATAATCCTTATACCTCAACTCATAAGGCCAACATATTTGATGGCATAGCCCAAAATCATAGAATCTCAAAACAAACAAGGTCAACACAACACCTTCTAGTCAATTCACACTCATAAAACTTCTTGCACAACTAGAGATAACCATTACACACTTCTAGACAAATATTTGAGCTTCCAAACCATTGGGAACATATACTTCCTATAACTCATTTTAGGCATGCTTACCCTTAAGATAAAAACTAAAAAATGTGAGAGCGCACAAAAATATTCAATTGGTACAAACATAATTTCAGACCCAAAAATCACCTAGATCACATCAAAAATAAGTGTATACACCTTTCTAGACATCGAACTCTCCTTTACATTTGCATCAATCTCATTAAGCCCCCTGGAACCACTCATTCTAACTCTATACAACAACTCTCTTACAAAGCAATGGAACAAACTCATGAAGTTATTGCTCCTCCTTAACCAATGAACTTATAATATCAAGACAAGTCTCTATAAAGATTTGAATTATGATCTTGAGCCCATAAAATTTCTTTTCCATAAGAAATATGTCTCCTAAGAAGCATAGGTAGGGACACCCCATTTCACAATGTTGTAGAAAAATGTGAAACTAGGAGTTGCCCACAACTCCTCATATTCCTTCTCTTCCTTGTTTGGTTGATGCTTATAGTTATTCTTCTTCTTATGGTTAAGAAAATAAACATGTTCAAACACTATATCATTCTCTTTTTCTTCAAAAATAGGATTGATAATACATGGAGACAACAAATATTCATGACATACATTTTCATCTGAATAATATACCTTAAAATTTGGAAACTCATCATTTGGCATAGACAACTAATGTCCTTTATATGATACATTCTTAGTAATAATAAGAAGTTCACTTGGATCTATACATACCTGAAGACAAGCCTCAACCATTATCTTGGTCTTCTCCTTGAGCTTGATCTCTTCATTCTCAACATGAGAAAACAATGAGACCTCTTAGTACACTTCAAATTTTGAAGCATTCTCCACCATAGCAATAAAATTAATTATACGTATAGTCTTATCATGACTCACACTTGTCACCTTTAGATTCCATATGTTAACTTGCCTTCTTCCTTACAGTTTAGGAGCATGATTGGACTCATTTTGACTTGACGGCCTTTGTTTAAAAAATCTATCAAAGTGACCTCTTTTTTCTGAATTTTAGAACACCATACTCATTAATGGAAACATCATTTGTCTTACTTTGTTTAGACAAAAAATTGCAATATGTCCTTTATCATGGAAAATAAAATAACCTCCCCTTTTAAAAGAAGAATCACCTTGTTTAACCTTATGTGGACAATGGTTTGCAAAGGGTCCCAAAACAAGATAGTTAAATCACTTAACTATGTTCATACCTTTTGACTAATGACCCCCATCGTAGTTCCATGCAAACTCATTTCTAACAGGTCTCTTGTACTTTGTAGCCCTATGACCAAATTGATTACATGTGAAACAATAACCATTAAAATGTGCATAACTCATGGCATTTGGTTGTCTAATCTAATGTCTTTAATGTTAGGAACCCCTTATCCAATGGAAGCATAATTGATTACTTTATTATAAGCAATTAAACATGGAATTATACCAAAATGATTAAGTAACTAGAAACATGAGATAGCAAAGAATTTGGGAGACAATACACACTCTTGTATTAAATACTACTAGAAGAAAATACAATAAGGAAGATGCCACTTCTTCCTCCACCTCAAAGGCTTGCCACACCTTAAGACCTTCTTCCCTCTCTCTCTTGCTCAACCACAACCAACTCAACAACCTAAGTTGTTATCCCCTCCTTGAATGCTTCAGCTGATCTCCTTGACCTTACACCTATAGATCTCCTTGATCTTGCTCCTTGCTTCAATGCTTTTACTTGCCTTCTTGATTTACAATACATGCCTCATGGGTCTTTAAATAGGATCCCATGCATACAAAAATAGAACTCTAATTACAATAATTAGACACGCAGCTCATGACTATAATTAGTCCTTAAAGATGCAAACACTCGCTTCACTTAATTGATTGTTTGTGAACAGCAGTTCTGGAACCACCACAGGTGATCGACGTCAGTCCTTATCTGTCTGGTGCTGCCAATGTTGGCTGACTTTCTGCCAACGTCAGTTGCCTTCTGCACTGGTCATGACCGACGTCGGTCATGCTACCGATGCTGGTACTTCTATATCTTCAACAACCTCCCTTCTTTATGTCTGCAATAGTTGAAGCTTTTAGCTCCACACCCTAACATTTACTCTCCCAACACCTTCATTCTTTATTTGATGATTTGTCTTCAGAGTATGATTATCCTAGTTGACATTAGTCTTCATTTTGTCTTGAGTTACATTATTTTGTTCTTATTCATATCCAACACTATTTATATCAATAACATTATTTTGACCACTTAGAATATTGTTTAGATCAAATGAGCTCTTTTCAAATATCATCAATGTTTTCACCTTACTATAAGATCTCTCTAACTCATATTTTAATGACACAATCTCATAATCACACCTTCTGTATTCTTCTTCTTTGGATCTTAGACTTTCAGACATAAATTCCAATTTAGAATTAAGAAACATGATAGCACCTTCATGTTCCCTAGTGTCTTCAACCAATCTTTCCTCAAACACAATGAATTTCTCCTCATATTCCTTGAGTTTCTATTTCATATTCTTATTGATCCTTTTCTCAATATTTAGTTCTTCAAGAGCATTCATCAATATAGTCTTAGAATCTACCTCATCTTCATCATTATCTAAATCACTCTAAGTAGACACCTTATGATGTGAGAAACTTCCTTCCTTAGCCATGAAGAAATCTTCATCTTCAGTAGGACCATCATATTCATGTTCATATTCTAAGTTACTATCTTGACTCTCATCTGATGAGTTGTATTCTTATTCGGTGTAAAGACTCTTTTTATTTTTGATGTTGCTCTTCTTGTTGTTAAAATTTATAAATCTTTCTTTTTTTATGTCTTCTTGACATCATCTTGGCCTTCACCATTTTCTTCATTATCTTTCTTCTCATGTTTATGAGAGAAATTATGAGCAAAATGTCCTATCTCTCCACAAATGAAACATTTGAAGGGTAGTTTACCCTTGTACTTCCTTGAGCCTATGCTAAATTTCTTAGTAATCAAGGCAATTAGTTCATCCTCATCAATGCCAAATATTTCATCCTCTTTTGATTTCTTACTTGGTAATTTATTTTTAGGCTTCATCTTTGTCTTGAATACAACTTCCTTCTTTGTTGGTATATAATCATTTACTCTAATCTCAGATGTAGTAAGGGTATCATGCAATTGATCCATCTTCAATTGAATGAAATCATGACTCTATTCTATACAAGATACTTTTCGATCAAACTTGAGAGATAGAGACCTTAATACCTTTTGGAATGCAATAGCCTCTTTAATATTCTTTCCATGACCTTTGATGATGTTCATAGTCTCATCGACTCTCTGAAGAAAGGATACCATAGAATATTCTTCATTCACCTTGAGACTTTTAAATTACCTTCTATGAGTTTTCAACTTATCAATCTTGACCTTTGAATCTCAATCAAAAATGATCTAAAATTTTTCCCATATATTTTATTATATTTATAATGGATTACCATGGTGTATTCAGTCTTTAAAAGACCACAAGTGATAGAATTAATTACTTTATAATTATTCTCAAATAACTTCTTGTTTACAGTACTAGATGGAGGAGTAATAGGAGCACAATGACCATCTAAAATAGATTACCATACATCAAACCCTATAGACATAAAGTATGTCCTCATCTTTGCAGTCCAAAAAACATAATTAGATCCATTGAACATCATTTTTTGCTTAGTAGATAAACCTCCTTGATGAAAACCTATATTGTACCTTGGATCACCTTCAATCTATTAAAAATTTACTAAAGGACTTATTTTGATACCAGTTATTAGAGGTAAAGTCACTAAGGGGAGATGAATCAGTGAGACTAAAAAATCAAACTTTAATTCTGATATTTCAAAACACTTAATCAGTTACCACAAGCATTCATGAAGCATACACATCATTCATAGTAATGAGCAAGAGAGACAATGTAATAACAATCACATAACACATGACATACGTGAGAAAGCCTCTTGGGGAATAAAACCCAATGGAACCTGTAATTAGATTATTGTCTTATAATAATAATAACCAATTTAGACCATGTACAAATTATTAAGGAACTACCATTCTTGATTTTATTGAGACTACAATCCTACAAGGAGCTACCACACTTGTCTAGCTAATCTACAAACACACATATACCTTTATCAAGTTTCACCTTACAAGGAGGTTAAAACCCCATTATATGTTGAGATGAAACATTAACACATATGAACACATCCACCTTTGTATTGATGTATTCAACACTTGATGATAAACCTCTGATTATAACTCTTCACTTTAGATCACACTCAAATGAAAATAGGACTATTCTAACAATAAAATTATGACCAAGATGTCATATAAATAGTCCTCAAAGTAATATGTTCATCAAATCATCCATAGGGAACTCTACCCTTCCTTCACTCCCCAATTCACACATAGAATCCTCTTTCAATTCTCTCCCAAGTCTCACACATAAATTATAGAAATCACCATATTTGATTTCACTATTTTTAGAGAAATCATGATAATCAATATCTTAGTTGGCCATTAGGCATTCCTTAAAGCTTAATCCATCTTATGTATGAAGACATAGTTTAATACAATCTTTATAGGTTGGCCATACCATATATGGGTCATCCTTAACTAACTACACCTTTTAATAAGGTGCTTATAGCTCTTATAGGTATCATGTGAACCCATTCACTCCTTTAACACCTCATCAAACAAAAAAATAACATATAACCACTACCAAAAGCATTAAACCACCCTATATGATCTATAGGTCCCCCTTAAGTGCCACTAACTAACATAGTACCCTTTTGCTTAAGCACAATTTGCTCAAACAACATTTTGTGCACATGTTGACATTGAATGAATACACATTCAACTTTTAAACCTTTGTTCATACTGCATACAAGTGGTCAAATTTACATAATGAACACAATTCATCCTCATGAATCTTACAACACTCCTCAATATCTAATTCATCATGAAGAATATAAATAGCATATACATAAGCTCAAATACTCTTCTTAGGTCACTTACAGAACAACCATGAATATATAGTCAAATTTCAACCTTATTATAATTGAATATACACACATCCATATATTCAAATTAGGTTCATTATATGCACCAAGGAGTCCTATTCATCTTTGAATTTTACAGCATGAGCAAATTCATCCTTGATCAAAAAATATAGGCAAAATAAAGATCACTTATTTTTTCCTTTACAAAATCAGACATTTAAATTCAAACGGTCACAATTAGACTTTGAAAACTATTATTTCATCTTGTCTCCTCATTTATAAGATCAATATCACACCATCAATCTTATGTAAACTTTAACACATAAGTACTAATGCTCAAACATTAAATATCTGATAGTTGACCTCATCTTATGCAATCTAAATTTTTTGACTCAACACACTCCATCGATCACTTATCCATAGCTTTGTATTTAATAATATAAAAAAATAAACACTTTGACATCTTGAATTTAATATGCACCATTGATCTCTATCTTTATGATCACCAACTCACCATTCATCTTTGGAAGAAGCCCGATCTTTATCTCTACCCAAAAGTAAACATCATGAGCATATCCTCATCATGTTACTTCCTAAATTCATGGGCCAACGTGCTCCACTGATGTTTCTTGAACTTTAACTTATGAAAATTTAACTATGGGAACCTTTATTATCTGTGTGGAAGGCAAACTTTGCATAGTCATATATATTTCCTTACTCACTTGCATGTTCTCAAATTTGGACCATATGATCTCCTCATATACAAGAATTCAACCATGTGACAAAATGATCCTATAACCCTCACATGTGTGAGATATATCACCATTAAAATGCCTTCTCAAAATCTTCTATCATAGAGCCAAATATGCTTAAAACTTATTTGGGAGGCCAACTATGAACATACATATATTTTGATGTGCTTTGGAACATGATCTAAAATTTAGCACAAAATAACTAGGTAAAAAAACAAACAAACCCATATGATCACATTCTCTTGAAACATACACACATTTGATATATATTAGGATAAAAATGCTTACTCAGCTCTTATTGCCACATGGAAATTTGGCTGAGAATGGAAAAATGCTGTTAAAATACCTGGGATCCCAACTTTGCACTTGCATATCTTTTGATGCTTTTAGGTGCATGACCTAATATTTAGCGCATAAGAACTAGGTATAATAGTAAGCAAACCCATGTGACCATTTGGTATCAACTCATTTACATGTGGCAATGGTGATGTCATCAAATTCCCTATTCAAATTTTTTATCATTGGACCCAAAGTGTTTAGATGAAAACAAATGATAGCTAGATGATTTCCACTTATGCACACAAGACCTCAAACTATAGAAAACATCTTAGTGACCTCTTATATATTCCCAATACATCATACTCATCCCTAAACATCTCTAACCATGCTAGAATAAAAGATCAACCAATCATACTTCAATCATACTAAGACAAACACATTATATGCTTTATCATTGTCACATAGACTATAAAGGAACTTTATCCACTCACTTGGACACCGTCATGACATTATAATGACATCATTGATAACTCTCTAATAATTTTCCTATAGATTCATAAATATTCCCCATATAAACTGTGTCTATATATTGGGCCTTAAATCCCACCATTATAGTCTTCCATTTGGCCCTCTTTTGTTGAAATTTTTTATATAAATGAAGGCTACAATCACATCCCTATCTATATTCAATACCTTGTGTCTGACTTAGAGCATTTGTTCATTCTATGTCATAACCCTTCTTGGGTGGAATGTGAAAAATTCGCTATGCCTTGGTTAGATTTGTGTTCTTGTGGGTCAAATCTCCCCATGGAGATTGAATTGTATCATCCCTCTATGTGAGAAAACTACCCATTAGGTTTGCTCACCTTGGTTTAGGTAGATCTAGAAGTAGTAGGGATCTAACCATACCCTTTGTCAGTATCTTCCAATCATTATCTACATTCAGTCCATCCTGATGACAAACCCTTCCCTGGCTATAATGAGATATCAGTGGGATTTTCATATTTTTAATGCCATTTTATCAAAGTGTGAAAGGCTGAGTGTAAGAGGTTAACAACTGGGAACCAACACCCAACTAGTGTTGTTGCTGAGGATATAACTCAAATCCTTATCATTTGTGTTTTTAAGGACTCTTACAGAGAGTTGTATTTATTAATGTTTTTATGTTCTCTGTCAAAATATATTTGATAAAGTAATCTCAGTTGCATAATTTTAGATAAAGTTTATTCATATTTTTCCATGAGTTTGAAAGTTGAGGTTATTTTATTATGCCTTATTACTTTGGTCCATCAACTATGCAACACTGTACTAGGGACATTACTAAAAATGTGAAATATTTTGTAAATGGACACCTGATAAATTATTACAAGGAGCTATAAATTTGTCATGTTGTAATGTGGTTTCCCCTTTTGAACATAAATCTAGTTTTTTAGTATCTTTGTTTTATTATCTCATCAATAAATTCAACAAAGTGTAATTTTAGTATGTATCACAACAAGTTTTTTAACTATTATATTTTAAAATTTTGCTTCTAGTGGTGATGCTAACATATCATCTAAATTCAAGAAAGATTAATGCCCATTTTAAATATCTTCACTCAATTGTGAGTGTTCTTTTGCTTGCAAAGCTAGAAGGACTATGACCATCCTTCAAAGGTGATTCGCCAAAACAACTTGTCTCACCCTTAAGTATTATTCAAAGAAGAAGGATAGAATTTTGAGGGCCAATTGAAGGATAACAGTCAACTACAAAAAATTGTTTAGGGTATCAATATTTTTGCACACCTAAAATTTGATTTCTTAAACTTCTTATATTGAATATTATCATAGTTTTCCTAATAATTTAAAACATTATAATCTAATTTATTACCTAGAACCTTCTAAACTAATTTAATCCCATCTTAAATTTGATCCACCAAGTTAACCTCACTCAACCCCTCATAGCCATTTACCATATGATCTTGAGCCCACCATTGAACCAATCATGAGGCATAGGGATCAAGATGAGAATGAGCATCTTGCATTCAACATTCCTAGATTTAGATCAATAAATTTTGATGAAATGGAAGGTTATCCTCATGAATTACCCAATGAAGTAATGGACTACCTCCCTAAGTTTCAAAAGACTAATGCAATGACTGGTGATAAACACTTGATGAATTTTAGCATTATCATTAAGTATTATGAGTCTGAGCATGAAGATATTTGCCTTAAGATATTTTTACAGATGCTAGAAGAATATGCTCATGAGTGGTTCAATTACCTTCCCCATGGATGCATTGATTCATGGGAAGAAATGAATAATGTTTTCAAACTTTAGTATGGTGATAGGATTGATCCTAGATTTATTTTGGCATTATTTGAAAACATTAAGAAGAACCCTAATGATTGTGTTTAGGATTTTAACATGAGGTTCAATAAGAACATGAAGAGGATACATAAAAACATAATGTTTAGTGATATAACTTTCCTGATTAAATATTGTGATGCCTTTGATAATAAGGTGACATATTACTTGAGGGACAAGGCTCCCATGAACCTAAGATTTGATTGAATATGTCCATCTTAATTGAAAACAATATAAAGGATCTAGGTAAAACTTTGAACAAGTGGGTTAACATGAAATTGGTTAATCCTATAAAAAACCATTCCACTAAGATGCCAAGCTTGAGGAAACCATGAAAAATTTGGCTTCCACCTAAATGAAATATCATACGAATTGTCTAGGGATGAGACAGGGATGCGTCATGGATCTACAAGTCCAGAGAGAAATTAGAATCCAAATTGATCACAAGGGAGGCCTACTTTCCATATTAGAGATAATGATAGAGGGAAAAGACATGCATGTGATGAAATAAATGATAGAAATTAGAATAGGTAAGTTGGGAAAGAAGTGCCTAATTTTTTGAATGGTGTAGTGAATGATTTAGATTATGACCTTAACAGTGATTTTTGTGATAAATGCTTCCTCCCCCATCCTCCATGTCATACTATTGAATGAACTGATGAAAATGTAGATGAACCTAAGTAGGGTTCTAATTATGATGATATTTTGATGATGGATCATCAAGTATCCCAAAGTAAAATGTCTATTTGCATGGAATTAGTTAGTACCACCAATATTGATCGGTTTTGGAGTGTAGTACAAAAGTCATGTGTCCCAACACTTGAAATTATTTTCTATGTTAATATGACACATGTATATGAGTTACCTAATCATTATTTTAAATTCTTACATTCCATGATTATTAATAAATATGATGGGTGAATTCCTTCAGTTGAGGATAGGAAGTTGCTAATTAATGAAATAGTTCCCCAAGAGAAAGAATATAGTTTGAGAAGTAGGTAAGAAGGTATTGATCCTAAAGACACTCCCTATAAATCCAAGGGCAAGAGATACAACTAAGGAAGTAAATATAACTACAATATTCTCTAATCCTTCCAAATTATCACTTATTTCCCAAATTTTTAAACCAAGAGGTGCTCTATCCAAGAATAGAGTACCATCAATATCTAGCATCCATAAAGGTGTGAGTGATGTAAGAAATAATCCATCCTTAAAAACTATTATTATAAATGAAAATCCACCCCAGATTGTTCCACTCTTGAATATAATTGATTTTATTCTATTTGAAGGTGTTGTCACTCTTCCTCCTAATGCCCACTTCCTTAGTATAGGATGTATGATATGACTCAGGTGTTGAGTCAACTGAAAACCACCATGCCGCTTATTGAGTTATTATGAATATCTAAACATAGGAAGAGGACATTTGAATATTTAGAATTTGATGAAAATACAACTACCATTGAGATGACTATTCCCAAAACACTCTTGGATGAAGAATCAGATAAGGTTGTTGAACTAGCCTTAAAGGTTTATTTAGGGACAATATTGGTGGAAAGTTACTTGAATGTGGATTCATTCTACATTACCTTGTTGATCAATGGATTAATTATTCACAATCATATATTTGATTTTGGATCTTATTTTAATGTGATGCCCTTGGGTGTCTTAAATGAGCTCATAGTAAAGATAACATATATATTTGGTAAGTGGTATGCTATGGACTCACAAGAGGTGCCAATTTTTGGATAAGTTAAAGGGTTGGTAGTACAATTGGTAACGGATCTAAGTAAATATTTGAATATGGATGTGGTCATTATGGACTATTCACCTAAGTGGGGAATGTTTCTATCATGAAAATAGGCCACTAGCATGGGTGTAAGTGTAAAAATGGACCTTTTTTATGCCACCATTGCATTATAAGGTAAGATGGTTAATCTTCATAGGGAGCCAAAGATTATATATGTACTTGAATATCCAAAGTGAGATCTAAATGAGGTGTTGTACATAGATGTTGATCTTGGTAGGATTGTTGGGAATATAGATGTTGTTGAACAAATAATTATTCTTGATGCTAGGTTTGAGAATGAAAGTGATGAAGTTTGGAGAATGTCATTTGATGGGGCTTACTCCAATCTTAGAAATGGGGTGAGGGTTGTCTTCTATGCCCTTAATGGTAAATGTTTCAAGTTTTCTTTTCAATTGTCCTTTAAGTCTACAAATAATACCTACTAAGTATGAGGCACTCTTTCTTAGTTTGAAGATTGCTTATGAACATGGAATCACAATCTTGATTATAAAGGGTGATTCTGATCTAGTGATTAAGCTATTAGAGTTGTTGCCAGAATCTGGATAATGTGAATACAATGGAGACGTCATCACATGAAATGAAGCAAGTGCACACCACATAGATGCTAAAGCAATTTAAACTTATACAAGAAGATAAATAGCACAAGACAAAATGGAGAAAGCCAAAATCTAATTAACATGAGATGGCCAAAGTGAAGAATACATATAGGAGAGTACGTAAGTAACTCCTCCACAAAAGGTGGCCAAGGCACCCCAAGAAGAGACTGTAACTCCTCCATGAAAGGTGGTGACAAGGTGCTAAGAATAGAGAAGTAACTCCCAATAAGGGAGTTACTTATGACATTCTTATGACACCTATGACACATCTATGACACACATATCCACATAAGCTAGCCTATCCCACAAATGTAGGAAAACTCTATGTATGCACAAAAATACAATTTCCCTAATTAAAAATAGGGAAAAATAAAAACCTACACTAATACCCCCCATAAGCGCAGCTTAGGTGGGCAGTGTGGAAATATAAAATGGGTCCTAGCAACTAGGCCTAATGAGGTACCCATGTACAAATTCAATCTCCCATAAGATAGAGAAAAGGAGAAAACTCATAAGAAAAAACTCCCCCCCCAAATGAGAGACATAAAAGAAAAGAAGAGGCTAGAAGTCCCCACCCCTGAAGATGATGTTGCTACAGATGTGGACCACAGCCCAAGAAGAGCTCATAGATGAATGAACTTGATCTTAGTGAAAGGTTTGGTGAAGATGTCTGCAACCTACTCTGAAGACTAGCAAAATATCAAGTCAATGACCTGACTGTAAATAAGCTCCCAAATGAAATACATGTGAATCTCTATGTGCTTGGTCCACTGGTGTTGAACTAGATTCTTGTAAATTTGAATGGTACTCTAGTTATCACAATAAATGATGGTGGTCTACCTGATAGGAATGCCAAACTCAAAAAGTATCCCTTAAAGCCAAATAGCCTCAGTAGCTTCATTAACAACTCCCCTATACTCTGCCTCTATGGATGATATAGAAATAGCATTATGCTACTTACTAGACCAATTGATAAGACCAAAACCTAGAGAGAAACTATAACCAAAAGTGGACTTGTGAGTTTGTGAATTGCTAGCCCAGTTTGAATCTATATATCCAACTAAGTCAACCTCTATGCCAAATCTTTAATGAATCTTGTATCTATGTGAACCTTGTATGTAATGTAAGATCCTCTTAGCTGCTTTCCAATGCAACTCATGAGGTTCTTGCATGAATTTGGAGACAAGTCCCACTATATATGATATGTTGAGCCTAGTGTGAGTTAAGTAGATGAGACTGCCAACAAGTTGTCAATGCCAAGTGGCATTAACCAATGGTGAAGAAAAATCAACTTCAAGCTTGAATTTTGATATAAAGGGAGTCAGAGATGGCTTGCAATTAGCCATGTGAAATTGAGCCAATAAGTCAAGAGCATACTTAGGCTGTGTAAGAGAAATCCCTGAATTTGAATGTGAGATCTTGATGCCAAGGAAGTAATGCAACAAACCCAAGTCTATCATGTCAAATCTATCTTGGACAGATGCCTTCACCACTACAATAGCCAATGAAGAACTTCTGGCGATCAAGAGGTCATCAACATATAGAACCAAAATCAGGAGCAAATCATCCTGCCACAAGAAGTAGACATTAGGGTCAGAATGGCACTTAGTAACACCTACTATGAGAAGGAAGGAATCCATCTTGGTGTACCATGCTTGAGGGGCCTATTTGAGGCCATAGATAGATTTCCTAAGTCTGCATACTAAGGAAGAATCTTGAACAAATCTTGGTTGCTATTCCATGTAGATCCCCTCCTCTAGATCTCTGTGAAGAAAGGCATTCTTCACATCCATCTAGTGCACATCCCAATTATGTGTTGTGGAAATAGCCAAGGTGAGTTAGATAGAAATCATCTTTGCAATGGGTGTAAAGGTCTCTGAGTAGTCAATGCCTGCCACCTGTGAGAAACCCTTGGTGACCAGTCATGCCTTGTACTTATCAACTGACCCATCTATAGCAAACTTGTTCTGATATATCCACCTACATCAAACCATATTTCTTCCCTTAGGAAGTGAAGTCAAATCCCAAGTGTGATTTTTGATTAAGGAAGAATATTCTTCCACCATAGCACTATCCCACTCAGGTACTCTTGATGCCTCTCGAAAAGTCTATGGATCCAAAACTAAAGCAAAGAAGGCATGTGGATCTCTCTAAAAATCCCCCCTAACATGTTTATCATTTGTAGGATCTCCTACCCAAGTGCCAACACTCTCAAGTGTCTATCTGGCCCAAAGTGGCCTGAAAGTGGGTGAGTTAGGTGCTAACTCCTCATCCTCTGACTGTATAGAGGTGGATGACTCTACATCACTGTCCTCACTGTCTAAACTCAAAGAAGAAGAAGATGTCTTTGGCTCAAGAACCTGTTGTGGATGATTTGAATCTAATGAGGAGTCATCATCAAGAAGTAGATCTGATGAGGGAGAAGAAGTGTCAAGTGTTGAGTCTTTAGGACTCTCCTTAAAATGGACACTTCTTTTGATGAACAACTCATGAGTGACTAGATCTAGAAGATGATACCCCTTAATACCATCTAGATATCCTACAAAGATGTAAGGTTTGGACTAACATTCCATAGCTTTGTGTTTCTTCTTTAGAATGCAGGTCATGGCTAGGGATCTAAAAACCCTAAGGTGCTCAACACAGGTTTCCTTTTATACCAAGCTTCAAAGGGTGTTATCCCTTTCAAAGCTTTGTGATGAACCCTGTTTTGAATGTAGCAAGCACTATTGATGGCTTCAACCTAGTACTATGGTGCTAAGAATTTGGAGTGAATCATACATCTACCCATCTCTTTTAAGAACCTAATTTTGCGTTCTACAACCCCATTATGTGAAGGACTATAAGTGACTGTACACTGCAAATCAATCCCCTCTGTTGTGCAAAACTACTCGAACCTATTGTTGACATACTCCCCTCCATTATCAGTTTGAAGAACTTTAATGGATTTCTCACTCTATTTCTCAACAAGAGCCTTGAAGTCTAGAAAATTTTCAAACATTTTAGACTTTTGTTTGAGAAAATATATCCAAGTGTACCTAGAGAAATCATCAATAAAAGTGAGGATGTATTTGGCCCTTGTGAAATATAGTTTGGGAAAGCGTCTCGATACATCACTGTGGACTAACTCCAAAGGTTGTGAAGCCCTCCAAGCTTTGCCTTTGTCAAATTTTGCTTCATGATGCTTCCCAAGGGAACAACCCTCACAAAGTCCTTTTGAGAATTAGACACGAGGAAAGCTAATGACCATGTCATGTTTGCAAAGTTGCTCAAGGTAGCGGTAGTTAAGGTGGCCAAAATGCTCATGCCATAATTTGCTAACTCAATCAAAATGAGTCAGCAATGCTGTTGGAGAAGAATCTAGTGCAACATGTCAGAAGTTGTGTAACCTTGCTTGGTGATCTGCGCTACCCACTGCCATTATAGTATCACTATGCAACTCCCTAATAGCCATTGAATTTGGTGAAAACTCAACTCTCATGCCCTGACCAATGTGAGTGATTTGGTACACTGATAGGAGATTAGTTGAAAGAGAAGGAACACATAGAACATTATTGAATGTTCTTCATTCCATTTCAACTGACCCTCTCCCTACAATAGAAACTGATGTGTCATCACCCAAACTAATTGAAGTCATGCTACAAGGCTCTAAAGATGAAAACTCAACTAGTGAAGAGCCCATGTGGTGAGAAGTACTCGAATCAATGACCCATGATGATGTAGAAGCTATAGTAGCTACAAGGGCCTTGCCCTTTTCTTTCTCCTTACCCTTGACTTTTGCCTTGGTAGAATCTTGGGTAGATGAATTATGCTTGATGGACTCAAGAACACCCATGTTGTTCTTCTCTAGAAGATGAGTTAGGTGATCTATTTGTTTCTTCATGTATTTGTGTTCATCACACCCTATTTTTTTATAATAGGCACACTTAACCTTCTCCTTCTAAGGTTTAACATTGGAAGAGGAAGACTCAGTGTTGTTTTTGGCAGGATTGTTGTTTCATTTCTTCTTCTCTTGGTCCTTGTTCTTTTTCTTCTTCTTCTCCTTTGTTGAAGTCTATCCTTACCATTTCTAGCTATCAAAGCTTGGGGTTGACTATATTTCATTGTGCCCATTTGAATTAGCTTATCTTGCTCCCTAGTCAAGTCAACAATGAATGAATCCAAAGAAGGCATTTTCCATGTAGTGCCAAGGGCACTTTTTGTGGCATGAAAAGTGGAGACAAAGACTGAATAGCTTGGACCTAACTTTGTGAGAATAGAAAAGATGATTTGATCATCTTTATTATCTATCCTACATTCTTTCAATTACAATCTAAGGGCCTTAAACTTAGTGAAGAAGTCCTGTAGGGTGTCAAAGTTGCTAGGACTTAGACTTATGAGTTCATTTTCGAGCTCATGACCTCTCATCTCATCAAGCTTCCCAAATAAGAGTTCTAAGGTGTCCCATATATCTTTGGGAGTTTGAGTTATTTCTAAATGGAAGAGAAGTTTTGGAGACATGGACAAGCTCAGTAATCCATAGGCTTTATCACTATGGTTGAACCACTTGACCTTTTTAGCATCAATGTTGGGTTCTATTTCAGTACCCATGGTGATCCTATACAACCCTTTACTTCTAAGAATGATTGACATTTTAACCTTCCATTCATGATAGTTGAAGGGTGTTAGGGGTTTAAATTGAAAAGAGTCCATTTTAATCTGAATTTAGGTGAAGTTGTGTTGATTGCAAGTTATGAATTTATGCAGAAAGGAGAATGAAAACAAAGATTTTCAAGTTGTTAAAAGTAATCAAACCCCACCTGAAATGTTGATCCCCCCAAAATATGCAAGTACATGCTCAAAATATGTCAAGCTCAGCTGAGAATGCATCTTAGAGCAATCAGTGCAAGACTTAAAGCAAACAGGACATCGGACTCAGCCAAAAATGCATCCCAAGAGACCCAAATTTTTTTGGCACTTTATAAACTAGTGAATTTTTAAAAAATAACAAGGCTACGCTATTGAGAATTGAATTACAAACATTTTTGCAAAAAATGGCACCTAAAACTGAGCTACCATTTGCAAGATATTAAAGGTTCAATTTTCTCGTAAACTAGTGTTTTTGCAAAAAAACACTAAAACATTAAAAAAATGCCTTTTTTGAGAGAGAGTGTGGCCTTCCAACCACTCATTGGATTCAGAATAGAGCGAGGAATCCAAAGGAGGTCTTTATGAGGGGGAATTGGCGCTAGGCCTCACCCTTCATATTCATAGGTTGAAGATACAAGTTTAAAAAAACTCTAAATTGATCCTTTTTAAAAAAAAATCAACTTACTTGTTTTCCTGCATACTAAATGACACCGTAAAGTCATTAAAGACAAAAAAATATAAAAAAACAATTACCAATGCTCAGTTTAAGTCACTATGGACTTCTTTTAGCTTTTCTCCACCCTCCACGTTGTTGTAACTTTCGGATCTATGACCAGAGGCTCAGGCCATGACCAGAAGAATGCCCTACTAGTCTACATGGCATTGCAAAAGGATGCTTGACTAGTATACGTGGCATTGTAGAATAGTCTACGTGGAGTGTTGTGCTTGGACTAATTACATTTAGTGCTGCACTTGGACTGACTACATGGAGTGCTACCCCTAGACTGACTACGTGGAGTGCTACCCCTGGACTAACTGTGTGGGGTGCTGCTCCTCTTTGTACACAATAATGGCACCCAGTAGCTTGCAATAAATTCAGCCCCTCCAACATCCATGAAGTAGAACTAGATTGTAGAGATCTATTCTTTTCCTATAGAGTGACAATAAAAAAAAGAAATTTCACTACCTTGCTGAAGCCACAATAGATCTAAAAAAGATGTCTTGGCAAATTCTAACTCAAAATTAATTGTTTGAAAAAGTTTTCATATGGATTTGCATGAGTTTTCAAAAAACTATACCAAAACTCTCAAATGCAATAGAGTTAAACAAAAAGCCTACTAAGGAAGCAAAGTAAGAATTTTAGAATAAACTAATAGCATAACCAAACACATGATTACCAGAGTGGCTCTGATACCATATCAGAGTTGTTGTCAGAATATAGATAATAAGAATGTAATGGAGATGTGATCACACGAGATGAAGCAAGTGCACACCACATAGATGCTAAAGCAATTTGAAATTATAGAAGAAGATAAATTGCAGAAGACAAAATGGAGAAAATCAAAATTTGATTAATATGAGATGGCCAAAGTGAAGAATACATATATGATAGTACGTAGGTAACTCCTCTACAAAAGGTGGCCAAGGCACCCCAAGAATATACTGTAACTCCTCCATGAACGGTGGTGACAAGGTGCTAAGAATAGAGAAGTAACTCCCAACAAGGGAGTTACTTATGACATTCTTATGACACATATGACACATCTATGACACACATCTCCACATAAGCTAGCCTATCCCACAAATGTAGGAAAACTCCATGTATGCACAAAAATACAATTTCCCTAATTAAAAAATAGGGAAAAATAAAAGCCTACACTAATATAAGAATGTCCACAATGATTATGCCACCAAAAATAAAAGGTTGAAATACTATCATAATGTTGTATGGGGTTTGCTAGAGTTAGTTGATGCACACAATATTTTCTATCATGATAGGAGCTTTAATGAGGAAACTGATAGACTTTCAGGGTTACGTGCTCAATTTTATATTGAAAATATGAACCCTCATTATCATTATCATTATTAGGTGGAGGTGATTGTTAGTCCTTCAATCATAGATGATGTTCATCATTGGAAATTTTTTGATGATGATGATCAGATTAGAAGGTTTCTAAATTGTGAAGCTGAATTTCAAGATTAGCTTATAGACTTGGAGTCCATGCTTCATGTTTGTGATCGAAAAGAAACACTATTTGGGAAAGATATAATTTGATTGAATAAAAATAATATCTCTATGGGATTGGTGATTTTAGAAGCAAATTTTGATGGAGCAGATGGAATAAAAACTAGAGACTCATTTAACTCAAAATATGTGACTGGATACAATTTGGGATCTAAGAACATTCATGAAAAGTCTGACGAGGTACTCATCTAGGTGAAGCAAATAACAAACTTATATATAGATACCAAAGAATTAATATGACTATTTATCTTGGTCTTATTTTGAGTTTAAAAAATATAAAGAGGACTTGTTTCAACATGTTATCCCATTGTAGCTCGATAGCAAGGCTTTCAAGTAGAAACAAAGACCTATTAACCCCATCTTGTCCACCAAAATATGAGACAATTTAAGGAAGCTAAGGGATAGTGGGATTATTAAGCCCAATAGGTAGTCATCATGGGTGGTGAACTTGGTCCCAATAAGAATTAAAAATGGTGACATCCAATTTTGCATGGATTTATAGAATTTGAATAAATCTTCTTTGAAAGATAGTTACCCCAAGTCTAATATGGATAACTTACTACAAAGTTTTACTAGATCAAAGATGTTGTCTAAATTGGATGGTTTCTTAAGGTATAACCAAGTCATGATGAAGGAATCAAAGAGAACCAAGATTGAATTTACAACACCTCGGGGCACATATGTTCACATGAGGATGTCTTTCATTTTAATTAATTTTGGTGAAACATTTAAGTGAGCTATGGATGTTGCAGTTTCAAGGGTAATTAAAAATTTCATAGCTATGTATTAAGATTATATTACAATGTACTCCAAGAATATAAAATAAAACTTGGAGCACCTAGAAAAGGTATTCAATAGATGCAGGGAGTTCAACATTTTTCTTAATCTAAAGAAGTGTCACTTTGGAGTATAAAAGGCTAAGTTGTTATGACATATAGTGTCTAAGGATGGCGTCATGATTGATCTTGAGAGGGTGTAAGATATTGACAAAGATTCTATCCTATAGTCCAAGAAAGGAATTCAGTACTTCTTCAGACAAATCATATTTTAATGATGGTTTATGTCTAATTTTGCTAAGGTTACGATACATATTACATCCATGTTGAAGAAGCACCAAACCATTAACTAGGAGTGAAATATCATTCAAGCATTCAATGACATCAAAGGAGCCTTAAAGTCTTCCCCTATTCTACCTAGCCCTGATTACACACAAGAATTTTAGATATTCCTTTTTGCATCACATAATACTATAGATGTTATCTTGTTGCAAAAAAATTATGATGATCATAAGTAGCACATATCTTTATTTAGCAAATATATGAAAGGTTTTGAATTAAACTATTCCATTATGGAAAAATAAGCCTTTTCTCTCTTGAAGGCTATTAAGATCTTCATAACTTACCATCTGATTTTGAATATTGTTGCATATATCCCACATACAATGGTCAAAGACATCTTGACTCAAATTGAAGCATCCAATACAAGATGTAGGTGGGTTAACAAGTTGTAACAGTACAACATGGATATTTAGACCACCAAGTTAGTTAGAGGGATGCGTTTATCCAAGCTCATGGCTTAGACCAATTTATAGGATGTTGAGGTAAACATTGCAATTATTAATGTTGATGCTTATTGAAGTAGAATTAGCATATTTATTTAGTATAAAGATATTTTTTACTACTTACAAAATATGAATTGTCTCCTGAATTAGATAAAAACTAAAGGAGAACTCTTCATTTATATCCAAAAAATACCTCTTGACTAAAAGTGGACTTGCATAGAAAAATATGGATGGGGTTATCCTAAGATGCCTAGTAGAAGAACAAATTGTTGACTTAATTGAATGCTTCCATAGTGGAGTATGTAGTTGTCAATTTTTAGCTCTCTTTCATTGCAACCTATGATGATTAAAACCCCATTTAGACAATGGGGAATGGATTTCATTGTGAAAATCATTGATTCACCAAGCACTACACATAGATGGATGTTGGTTTTAACTGAATACTTCACAAAATGGGTTAAATTGGTTCCTATAAAGAAAGATACACACTAGGTGGCTATGGATTTTTTGTTGAATTAGATTATTTATAGATTTGGTGTTTTTGTTCAAGTAATTGTTAATAATGCCATGAGTTTCAATACTAAGCCTTTAGTGGTATTATATAAAGTGTATGAGATCGAATTAGCTTATGCTTTCAAATACAACCCTCAAGAGAATGGGTAAGCAAAATCTAGTAACAAGAACTTGCTCAAAATCATTTGATGAACTTTAGAATTAAACAAGAAGAAGTGGGGTGAACAATTGAAGTTTTCCTTGTGGGCTAATAAGATTATCCCTAAGAGAGCTATAGGAAAAACCCCTTTTGATTTTTTTTATGAAGTTCAAGCTATTTTGATTATGAATTTGTAGTTTCTAACCTATCAATTTATTCAAAAGTTAGAGGAAGATGAGCAAATCAACCAATATGAAAGCAAAATGAACCAAATTGTTGAGATTGATGAAACTAGAAGACAAGCTACTGAAAGACACCTTAATTTCAAGGAAAGACTGAAGATAATTTTTTGATAGAAAGATTGCTCAAGGAAATTTTTATGTAGGTGATATGGTTCTACTTTGGGACAATAGGCATGAGGAGAAAGGAAAGCATAGAAAATATGATGCATTGTGGATGAATCCATATTAATTTTACTATAGTATTAGGGAACACACTTTGTTATTGAGAGACTTAGATGGTGAAATACTAGAGCTACCAGTTAATCATAGACATTTAAAACATTTTTTGTATTGAGTCGGTAACTTGTATAGTATTGTATATTGCATAGTTTTGTTGCTTTGTTATTTTTTTAGCCCTCTATATTAGACCTTATTTGCATATTTTCTTTTGGTGTTTTTTTGGTGTGTTCATTTTCATATCTTCCTGATCTATTTTTATCAATCTACCATTGCCTAGTTGAGTGTCCTTAAGTGTTTGGTGATAAATAAATAAAGTGTAGACTCCACGGATTGATCGATTGGTACTTGGTCTTGTTTTTTGAGGTTATTTACACACCCATAATGGTGTACATCCCTAGGTGAGATCCAATCCTAATGCTCAAAATTGCATTGATCAATTTGTGCCCTTATTTTAATATATTAATGCCTAAATGTTTAATTGTTGCTTCATATCTGCTAGTGTGTTCACCTGGGTCATTAAAAAATCTACTTCCATAGTTGAGAATATTAAAACCTCACTCTAATATTCATGTTGCATCAAATTTATGAGGTATCTATTTAAATTAATGCTTAATGTTTTTGAGTCTTAATAAGCTTATGTGGTGTATGATGAAAATAGCTCAATGGCAGTTTTAGAGTTAATTACAAGTTTTAAAAGTTGTAAATTTTATTTACAATCCCTAATATACATCTCAATGGGAGAAACAAGTTGCAAAAATCACTTGTTAAATATATAAGTTATAAATTATAATTTAAACAAGTTACAAAAATCACTTGTTAAATATACAAGTTATAAATTATATTTTAACTCAACAAACCCATAACATGTACTTGGAAAAAAAGGGAGTCAAATGATGAGTTTCAAAATGTATGAGTAGGGTCTTCAAATTCTAGTTTGAAGATTAATGGTTCTGTAACTATCAAGACTAAGCATGTTTCATATTATGCAGGCTAAGCACAAAAATTAGGAATGTACATCAATGTACAAAAGAGAGCATGTGTTTTCTAAGTGCAAGGATCAATTAGACACATTGGATGAGAAGTAGGATGAAAATTTTGGTGTTGATATTTCATTTTTCTTTATATAAGGTCTATATCAACCTAGGAGAATTCTAAGATCTAATGCAATCTTTCCATCAATGGTGTTAATTGACCACTTGGATAAAACTCATTACATTTTACCCAAAGAATTATTTTTGACCTACTCATCTTTGTTTGATTTCATCAAGGCATTTAATCTTGGGACTCTTAGATAATACAAGTGTAATGAGCCTTTTACACTAAGTACGAGGGAGCTTATAAGGCCACCATTTCAGAACATGGCTTTTCACAAGAATTATTTTACTTCTCATGTTACATTTCATACATTTTACAATTTCATTCTTGGGTATGAAGGCTATAATGAATTTGTTGAAACATCTTGTATTAAAAGTAACCATCCTGGACCTACTTAGGAGAATGATTTGTTAGTGATTTTTAGTAATGAATGATATGGGTTTTGTAAGAGATGTCAATTGATTTTTCATGAATTAATTCAGCTCTTTAAGTGTTGTGATTTTTGTTTTCACACTGAAGGTGAGATTTACACCAAATGTGAGTGCTCAAGATATGCCTTCCTTCTTAAAATAAATAAATAGATAAATTGTTGTATCCAACATTACTATTATTTCCAGCTGGAAGGAACAATGATTGCATTGATTATAAAGGGGATATCTTAGAAAACAAAATAATTGATTTTTTATTTGTTCATCGAAGTGTCTCTCATCATCTTTATAGCTTTGGAGGTATCCTTTGGAATAGGATGCAATATGGTACAAGATCCAATACATGTACACTTAGAGTATTATATTCTATTCTAATAAAAATTTAGGCTCCTCATCAAATAAGAAGACCATTTATATATCTTTTACTATCTTTGTTGACCAGGATAGAAGCATTTAAAGTCATTAGGGAGATGGATATAATTTTAGTTTGTAGAGTCAAAATCCTATTATTGGATTTATTCTTGTCTCTTTATTAAAAATTCATGGTACTTATGCCTTTGATAAATCCTTCATTGTAATGGCTAATGGAAATCCTAATGAAGGCTTTGAGGGTTTAATTTTCAACAAGCCACTTTTATGGGATGATCTGCCAAAAATATATATAGATATAGAACCCATTTTTAAAAATGATCTGATCAAATTTGGTGATCCTCTTACTGTGAAGGTCATGCCTTTCCTTAGTTTGACATGCCTTAAAAATATTAAAGCCTCGCAAGAAGTTATTATAATTATATATTATGGAGGACTAGCTACTAGTAAAATATTTGAGATGATAATGCCTAGGAAAGTTACAAGTGACAACTTCTAGTTCTTTTTGGGTTTTCCTACTTGGGGATGGGACCAAATTTTTTATGTGCCCTCACTGGGTTGGAATGGATTCAAATGGAAAGTAAATAAAGGACAAATGGACATAAAAAATAAATTCTTGGTGGAGTTTTTAATAGGATATCCAATTTTATAAAAATTCAAAATTTTAATTTGTTTCCCAAACTCTGAATCCTATAGAGATCTCAGTGGGAAATGTAATGTGAAAAACAAGTTTTGAGAAATGCAAATTACAATATGTAGTCCAATCTCCCAATCCATCAGTCAACTCGGCATAGGAAAAATCAATTAAAATGGAGGTCTATGGGATATTTAAAAAAGTAAAGGAATTTTTCATTTTTTGTAAATGAGCAAATTGTAATGTACACTCCTAACTCCCAAATCCACCAATCAACATAAAATCAATAGGAGGTTTGAGTTCAAATCAAAACTCTCAAAGGAAATTTTATTTTTTTATTTTTCCAAATTGAAAATTATGATTAAAGCTCCCACGTCCATAAGCTAACTTTTGAGGGGAACGGTAACTCCAAATTAAAAGTTACAAAATCACAAATTGTGCTTGAAGTTCATAAGTATTATGATGAAACTTTTAAGTGGAACTACAATTGCAGATTGCAAGTCAAAAATGTGTTACATTCTTCTAGATTCTCTCCATGCAAATGAGGTGCAAAATTACAAATGGGACCCAAATTTTCCCATAAGGCAAAAAATTGAAAAATAATGAAATTAATCACTAAAAAGTTCTAGCAACAAACATGAAAAGTCAAAAGTGTTAAAAAGGTAAAATGAGTTGTCTTGCATTTTTTCATGTTTTACCTGATTTAAATACCTCCATGGAAGGAATGTTATAGGGTTGTGAGAATATGGTGGAAAATTTACAAGCATATCATTCAAATGGCCACGGATATAGAATATTTCAATGCCATCATTATAAGGCCATGGGTGTTCTTTGGGGTGCACAAGAAGAAGGAAATTTGTCTAGAAGATTGTATCTTTTCAAATGAGTGGTCAAAACATAGCTAGGTAGTTACACAAGAAGACAAAGAGTTTATTTTTATCTCAAGAGAATATTCTCTTTAAAACTCAAATGAAACACATTTATAGCCAGGCATATCTAGGGTTTACTTTAAATCTTCATCATTACATGAAAAGGCAGTTAATAGAATCATTTTCCTTGCAAAGGCATGAATATTAGAGGCATGATAAAGGGCATATTCTAGCTAGAGAATAATCGATAACCATTGAGAGATGGTTTCAAGTTGGCAATATTGAAAATTTCACAACATATTCTTGAAGGAAGTGGGTGAGAAATTTGTATAAAAAGAGGGCTTATTCTCTTTTCTAAGATTGTTGTTGGATATTTTTCTTTATAGGTCTAGGCTTTTTCAAAATTCAAGATCTTTATTATGTGTGAATTTCTTAAATCTTGCTAAGGTGGTTGTAGCTATACATCCATTGGCAATCTTTGAGATCATGTTTATGTCTTTCATGTTCAATATTAAACTCACAATTCTTCTCCCCATGTCAACGTTCTAAAATGATGATGTATGTATGATTTACATTCAAGATAATGGAAAATAGTTGGGGTTTTTATTCTTTCTCGTTAATGAAATGTAATAATATGTTTTAAATGTTGTATTGATTGGATATATGGTTGAATGCATATGAATGGTTGCCATCTAGGGCATAGATCTAGGTTATAAACCCCTTTATGCATTATGATTTTGAAATATGTTGTTGATAACCTTTGAGGGG
>JARHVA010004869.1:1207500-1242500 GCA_037957365.1 Torreya grandis | reverse complement strand
GTTGCCTCTAAAAAAATATGACTATCATTGCAAGACCTAGTGTTTTTACACACATTTGCTTCAAAGAGAGAAAAGAAAGTAGCATACATTTTTTAAGTATACTAGAATCAAGATATTATGGTTTCTGATTTGTTGACCTTTACTCACCTTTTTATATTATCACCTTAAATAATTTATTTTTTTCTTAAATAAAATTTCCATGAGTAATAATTGTTTTTCTATTTTATTTTATTTTTATTTCTTCTTCTTCTTTTATGCCATATTTTCTATTTATTCTTTGGTTGGGAGATAAAGGAGAACACTAGTTTTAAATGGTACAATGATCTATCTTAGAAACATAAAATGAAATTTCATAAATAGAGGACTCTAACAAATTTTGAGTGAGGGGATTAAGTATTAATATGGGGTTTTCATGTGTTGATTATGCGAGGTGGCTAAGCCATGTTATTAATTCTTATAGAAGTTCAATATTATTAAGAATAAAACATGGAAGTGGGTTAATTAATGGTGGTAGACATTTTATTTTTTAGATATAGATGGAAGGCATTTATGCCATACTACTACTTGTGATTATTTTTAATTTTATTATGCAATGGATGAAAATAAGTATATTACAATGAATTTATTGTTTGGTAAGTTTTTCTCCTTATGAAATTGTCTTATATGATTAGGCTTTCAATATTTCTTAGAATTTTATTTCATATACAAAATCAAATTCTAGTACATACTGTTCATTTTATGGCTTGTTGTGAGGGTAATATGGTGTTATTAACTACAAAGAAATTTCAAAAAAAGAAAATCACTTCATATTATGATAAAAAATTTATTGTTCATAATCCCTCATATAGTATTCTAGAAGCATCCCAAATCTCTCATATTCATATTTAAATACCTATGGGTCATAGAGAAATAGGTGAACATCAATTATCAGTGCACTCTTGATTTTCTTATTCTCACATGATGTTATCTCAATTTTGATCAACCTAGTTAAGTCCTCCTAAACCTTTTGTCACATTTCCTTATTAAAAAATCATATTGCAAACTAAGCTACATGAGTGTACAGATTAGAATTTACTCAAATGCTATGTAAATAATTTATACACTAGACTTGTCTGTGTGTTTTTTCAACAATATGTGATGATAACTTTACTTTTACCTTTATGTATGTAAATAAGGTTTTATAAAATTTAAGTCCCCTCCTTTGTTGCTTTCTATCTACTTTTATCTTCACTTCTAATTCACTCTTTTTCCTCTCTTATAATCATGAAGCGATAACCCTAGTAAATTGGTACCCATTGCATACAATCATAAAGTGCTTAATTTTAATTTATAATATTATACTAATACAGCGATAAGAATAAAACTACTAGTTTAAAATGGAGAACCTAAGAATAAGTTGATCTCAAACTAAGTGTTAAATTTTAAAAATAATGGGTAATAATTGTAATTATTTTATCATACATGTTATGATTATTTTTAATAAAGTAAAAACCATTTTCTTGGGATCCTCTTAGTTTTAATCTTCCAATGAACTTGCTCTCATTTTACAAGAAAAAATCATATTGGATAAAGATTTGATCCTCAAGGGTGTGCAACAAATAATTTTTTTTGAAATTTTTAATATATAATTTTTATATGTAAAACATAAGTGGGACATTTCTTGACATGACACCATGCACACTACATAATTATCTATTTGGATGCATAACACCACCAATCTTGTAGAGATTATTAACATTTTAAGATGTCATCACTTGTATTTAAAATTAATGTATTTTCCTTATGTTTTCTCATATGTTTTTATGATGTAAACATATAATTTATACATAAAATATTCTTACTACATATTACCCTTATCTTATATGCATGCCCTCCTATCTATTTAATATAATTTATGTCTTATTCTCTTGCATGTTCCATATTTTCTATTTTGATTTTTCATACATTACATAAGACCAATAATGAAAAAGAAATTGAATAACACTACAAATAAATGGAAAAATATTATAATTCAAAAATTTAGGAGTAAAATTAGACTAAAATATCTTCAATATTTTCAAGGAGGAAACTAAATTTGATAGAGTTTACTATACTATAAATTTTAGACATCTTTCCACTATTTAAGATTTGATTTATAATATTTATATCATACATAACTACATATTCCCATACATATGTAAATTATTACAATTATCCCAAGGGATGAATTACAAATCATGTGAATTTGTACATATTTTGTTATAGATATTAATGATAAGGAAAATATTAGGAGGAACATGTCCTAACATTCCATCCCACTTTTAAATATTTTCCATCAAAGATGAACATGATGAAACTATTTCTAGATAAGAAGGATGGATTCCAACATCACATCTTATAGTTGCATTCCAAGACACTAGACTGGAACTTTGGTGGTTTTTAGTTGTGAAGTTGGATTGATTATCTTTCTAAAATAACTTTATGTTGAGTGAGGTTAAATCATTTAACATTGATCTCAATAATTATTTTCTGATAGGTGACATAATGGCCAACAACTATCTTCAAATATGATACATGAAAAAATAGATGGACACATGATGAGTGTGAAAGTTATATCTTATATACAATAGTACCCATATTTTAAAGAAATTTATACAAACCATAAACATGTAATAATTTTTTTGGCATCCATTTAACTTTACATAGGATTTTTTATATGGTTTTACTAGGAGGAAAACCATATCTCAAGGTTATAAGGTGTTCTAGAATGATGTTGAACCACCTACTACTTCATGAGATTTTGTGACATGTGGGTATTTTCCTTGAGAAGGTAAATGATATTTTCTTGTGTGATGAAGGTTGTTCAATTCCTACACATGAAATATTCTATGTAGAAAAACAAGAATTGATGTGGATTCTGACAATATAAAAATTCATATTGATTCATCAATGGTGATATGTGATAAGAGGCATTGTACACCAATTTTAAAAGTGATAACTATTTTACCCATTGATGTTATTGATCAGAGGAAAAACAATGAAGATATGATTCTTTAAATTTATTAATAATTTTGATTTCATCATATGTCTATAGGTGTTTACCTGGTATGATTTTTAATTATATCATTATTCACATAAAGAGTTTATACAATAAGTGACTTATGAAAGTTAAGTCACAATTAGATAAAATAGAATCAGGCATTCCATGAGCATTAAATAATTTATGGAGAAATGTTTGGGGGATGGTGAAAGTAATTTAATTATTGGCCAATGAACATAAATTACCATATTTATATAGGAAATCTATCACCACCAAAATGACTAAATTTTAACCATATTTAGTTGAGCCTTTTTAAAGATCGATGGTGATATTTATCCAAATGACTTTGAGAATTGGTAAGGTTGTGAGTGAGATAGGGACTACCACTATTTCTCCTTTTTGACCTTGACATAGGTCAAATTCTTCAACAAATGTTTTGATATCCTTCTTGATTCTTGGAAAAAAATCTTTGACAAGTCTTCATAGGTTAATAAGAAACCTAAATGAACTACGAAAGGTGAGACTTGTAACTCTTTTAAAATATTACGTAATAACCTAGATAAAGTAATCAAGATAATATAACCTTTATATAGTAATGATTGGCCATCTAAAGTGTAGTTAGGTTTTATAGATTGTCCATGAAAAAAATCATTTCTTTTTAACATTTAGATGTCTTGTAGTCAATTCTTTTATGTCTTACATCCATTATTAAATATGGATGTGATAAATTAAACATTTGTGTGTGTTCTTCATACTGGCATCATAATACATCAGTGACCATATTTTCCCATCTTTTCTTATAAGTTATGTGATAATCATATGGTATTAATTGTGAAATTAATTTTTATTTTCAATTGTAGAAGGGACTTGTTACTCCAAGAAGTATTTTAAGCTTTGATGATCAAATTTTATACAAAATATGTAACCCACTAGGTACGGTTTCCACTTTTTGACAACATGGAGGATACCCATCATTTCCATCTCATATATTATTAACTACACCAAATTGTTCTTGATAATAAATTTGATAGCAAAGGTGATAGGATGTCCCTCTTGTATTGGGATAAAACAAAAATTTTTTCCACATGCATCACTTAGAATGAAAAATTCCTTCTCTAAATTTGACATGGCCAGAATAGATTTAGTACACATAGCTTATTTGACTACACCAAAATGAATCTTGTTTTAGAATTATGGTCAATGGGGTAGTTATTATCCAATAATATCTAATAAATTTATAGTAGTACCTAGTGAAGATAAGGAATTTGAAAAGGATTTTTAGTGTCTTTGATTTAGGCTAATTTTTCATGGCATTAATTTTTTGAGTATATAGTTATTCATAGTGGTAATCAGAGGTTTGAAGATGATTTTTTGGAATATATTCATTCTAAAGGCATATTTGATGATGTCCATATCATAAATCTAATTTTGAGAATAAGGGGCCTATTAGTGTAGGTTTTTATTTTTCCCTATTTATTAATTAGGGAAATTATATTTCTTGTGCATACATGGAGTTTTCCTACATTTGTGGGATAGGCTAGTGTAGACACCGAAATCATGTCGACTTCCCTAGTCATCCCCCATCTTATTCTTCTTCGCCTATTTAACTCTTGTCGATCACTTTTTCCACCAGCCTTGACCCTGGCAGCATGTAAAAATGAGCACAGAGCTAAAGCTAGACTCTATCCCCATTGTGCGTCTGCCGACGACGGTCGTTACCCGACCGATGTCGCCGACATCGGTCACCTATCGGCCGACGTCGGCAATCCTGCCGACGTCAGTCACCTTACCGTTATCCGTTATCAGTTATCATTTGGTTCCCAATCGGTTTCCCGAACGGTTATCAAACCGTCTCTCGAACCGTCCCTTGCCTTCATCAGCATCCGCCAATTGATCAATCAACTAACTAATCAATCAATCAATCAATCGAGCCCAAACTCTGACATTCATAGACTCTTGCAATCAACACTCTCACGATCAACCAACTCCGGCATCAACCAATCTGCATTCGCTTCAATCCGTTACTGCACAGACAACTTCAACAACGTCAATCATGTCTTCGCACTGTGACAGGTAAGTATTCTCATCTGTTTATTTTTATCTTTGGTTATTGCTTGCTTGTTATTTCCATACTCTATATTCTATCCAGACTCGACCTTCTGCAAAACCCCAGAGCCTGTTTAGACTTGACCTTATCTTGACTAGATCCTATCCAAAACCCTGCCTAGAACCTGTCCAAAACCTTGCCAAAACTCTCCCCTGACTTTATCTCGACTCCATCAGACCCTGTCTTGACTCTATCAAGACCCTGTCCCGTCTCTCCCAGACCTTCTGCAACTCGTCCAGACTCTGTCCAGAACTTGCCCCGACCGACGCCGGTCACTACCCCTACCGACGCCGACACTTTAACCGACGCCGGCACTTTCCCTAACCGATGCCGACACCACAGAGACCGACATCGGCGACTGCACAAAACATTTTACTTCAGTATCAGGTATGCATTTTTATTTTTTGTCCTTTATTTCTGTCATTTTATCTTCCATTTTATCTACTTTAGTCCAATATTCTACTTTTTTATCAGTGGGTTGATATCCTTCTAGGAAGTCTTCATACTTCTGGGATCGGGCGTTCGCCTGACAACCCACCATATCTTTGACTAACGTTTTTTCCGTGTTTCAGTCTCTTTTCTTCGCAGGTGTCATTCCTCCACAGCCAAAGAGGAGAATCTTCCAACGGCTGATTTCGGTGCACACGACTTTATCAGGTATCTTCTAGCCTTGACCATTTCTTTTAAGTTTCTTATTTCTTCTTTGAATGTAGAAAGCAATTTTGCATAGAAACATTCTGGCACGCCCGGTGGGACCCTAGGGCTTTCATTGGGTTCTTTCTTTCTTTCGTTCATATAGGTGCATTAGGTTCCTTCCTTTTCACCTCCTTTTGTCTCTTCTTAAACGACATCATAAGCAGAACTAAAACAAACTTTTCTTTTCTTTCTTATACTTCTAGACTAGCTAAAACTCATATTCTTCGACTCTTTCTCCATTCGTCTTCATACGAACAAACATTTCGACTTGGGCATTAAAACACTTTGCATTCATTTCTATTTGCCTGCATCTTTTAGACCACACATAGTAATTAAACCGCATATTGAATTAATCTAGATCACTTGATGTTACACGACCAAACCACCTGCACAAAATAAACATTTTAACTTACCTGAGACAAGGCCCGACTGGGATTTTATCCCCCAGCGGATACCTTACCCGTCTCGGCAATCTTACTTGGATTTCATCACCAAGGGGAGAGCCAACTCTGTTCTCTGGCAGAGCCTAAACTATAGTGGAAGTATATTTTGGCTAAGCGAAACCGGCTAACCACTGGAATCGTGAAGTGAGGGGAGCTTGCTCCTTAGCACCAGGCCTGTACGGAAGCTAACACAGACTTCTTGAGCACCATAACAAAACCCAAAACCATCCATAGACTACTTCTTCTAGGACCTGACTCAAAAGCCAATCTTCCTCTACACACATTCTAAGGCATAAGCCACTATAATCCTAATAATTTACTTCTAGGGTTTTAGGATCTGCTTGTGTCTTCATCTTTTTTTTTTAGTTCTTATCTGCTTGTTTGAGCTTGTGAGGACGTTCTTCTTTGCCTTGAATGGTTCTGACTCGTAGCCAAGCCAAGGCTCTAGTCAATCATGCGAGGCATCATCCTCTTCTGTCTACCTCGCCTACAACTAGCCCTATAATGGAGTTCAACTCGGAAACTGAAAGAACTCCTACCAGACCATCTCCGACCCAGATGCCTATTATCCCAGAAGGGGACCAAGATTTCGCATGATTCTTAGACCTCAATACCGCAGCCTTGCAACACTATCTCGCGAATAGCCAAACGCGAGACCCCTTTGGCAATCCAATTTACGGAATGCCGACTTCTCTCCTCAAAACTGCGGTCGTATCAATGACGTCCGTAGTCCAACCCTCAAATACCCAGGCTGTTGCCTCAACCAATGACCAACCTTTTACCAACCATCCAAGTGTGGCCTCTCCTTCCGTCGTTGGGCCTACTTTCACTGGGGTTTCAGCCCCCTATCAATCTCAGCCCACTCAACCACTTTCTACCCCCTTTCAAAACTTGGTCGTCTCTATTCCGCCTACCCTTACTCCTATCAACACTAGGGTGGCTACCTATCCATTAGCCCATGTTACCTCTAACCAACCTCCCATGACAACATCAAACCTAGCCATGCCTTTTATCCAACCATCCTTAGTCACTTCTTCTGTCCCTACGACTAGTCATCTGTACGTTGCACCCTTATTGGTATAACCGACTACGTCGTACACCTCTTCCAGCCTCTTTCAAGCGCCTTACAATTTAGGAGGCATTCCACCTGCCAATCCGTCAGTAGATATTATCAAGATGCTGATGGATAAAATGTCCAACCTAGAGACTTCTATTTTTGGCTCACGTAACACTCTCTCGTATGAACAAATCTGCAACGAGCCCATCCATCCTTCTGTCCCCATCAGACCATATCCCAGCCAGTGGGAACTTCCTAAGTTTTCTCATTTCCAAAGCAAGGAAGACCCACAACAACACTTATGGGCATTCAGACACGCCTGTTACCTTATTGCCCATGACAATGCGTTGCTCTTACACACGTTTCCCATGTCTCTCTCGAGTGCTGCACTTGACTAGTACAGCTCTCTTCCTAGCCATTCCATCTTCATGTTCACTCAGCTGGCCCAACTCTTCCTGGATCATTTCTCCATCAATATCACCAAGAAGGTCTCCATCACAGACCTCTATTCTATCCACCAGTTCGATGATGAATTCATTGCTGATTTCGTCGCTCAGTGGAGGGGCCTTATCAATCAACTTTCATTTTCCTTACCCCAGCCTGAGCTTATTGAACTTTTGTCTCAAGCCTGCGCTAAACATATTTCTTCTACCTTGAGGGTTCAGACCTTTCGCACTTTTGATGAAGCCTTCACGATGGCTCGTAAACTTGAGTTACATGCCGTCGAGGAGAATAAAGTCAAGTTGTGGAGTAAGAATCCTAACTCCAAAACCAATGACCCCTCTTCTAAGCCTTCCTCATCCAATCCTAAATCTAAAGCTTCAGCAAATGCTGTGGTTGTTAGATCTTCTTCCTCTTCACCTTCAACTAATCAACCTGAACCATCCACATCTATGAGTGCCACTCGCCAATTTCAATAGAGATACATACAACGACAGTTTACTCCACTTGGAGAATCATACGCGTCTGTGCTGGAAAAACTCATCAAACAAGGGGCCATCAATCTCCCTCAGATCCGACCACCACCATAATTTGATCCCTCAAGCGCTATCCCTGCGTGGTATAGGGAAGATGACTTCTTTAACTACCACCGTGTTAAAGGTCATGACACGGGCAACTGTAAAACCCTTAAAAACAAAATCCAAGACATGTTGGAAAAGGGTGACCTCATCCTCGACAATCCTAATGCCCCTCCTAATCAGGGTATTGATATCTTCAAACAACCATTCCCTAATCATCCACCAACCCAAAACAACGTCCAGACCTTGACTGACAATACCCATGAACATAATATTCGAACAGTCAATACGGTCTCGCCCCTCATTCCTAACCAATCTCAAGAGGTGAGTTCATCCATTAGTCCATCACATGTGGACGAACCTCTTTCTCCAGTTAGTTCTCCCTCAACTTCTCTCATTTTGGAGGATGCCGACCTTACCAGTACAGCCAGTTTCACCATCTTCCTTCTTGCTGCCCATGGAGGACCCAACTTTTCCTACTCCTCGACCACAAGTGGAGGGCACTATCATCCCTGCCCTTTACCCGCTTGAGGAGCTTCATTCTCCAGTTTCTTCTCCACCCAGGGAAGAACCTACCTCTCCTTCGTCTCCAACCAAACATGAACCTGTCACGACCTCACCATGCTTTGGGGCCGAAACTACCATACCTTCAGTCCCACAACCGTCGACATCTTCTCAAGAGCCTAAACTTCATCCCGCACCTTCTCAGCCATTTTCCCGACTAGTGGAGAGACTCGAACTTCTCCCTTCTAGGAAAGTGGAACATCAGGGATTATGGGACCGTCTCACAGCTCTTCAACAAGCCCGGGCCCTCTCATCTCATCCTCCCATGGCAAAACCTCCTAAGACTATCAACAAAAATCAGATTTCCACCTCTAGACCATCTACATCTCCATCAACCTCATCAAAACCAAAACCCTCATCTACTTCGCCTAAACCTATCAAGTCGCTTGGCGTTCGCCCCGTCTCCAACCTCAGTCATCCACAAGTGAAGGTGGACTTAAACCAGACTTCAACTAATAGTAGTCTTCAACCCAAATCACAAAAGACTGCCAAACCACAGAGGCGAATGCCTACTCTTCCATCATCATTGCCCTCCATTTTGGGCCCGCATCCTTCAACCTTAACCAGAATCCTTCCCACTTCAACCTCTAATCAAAATCGGTTGCCTCCTTTGCTTCCTCTACCTACCACTAGCCTACCCTCTCCCAAAAAGGCAGTACCTCTCATGAAGAGTGTACCGTCTCCACCTGTCATCGCACCATCAACCCAGAAGGTGGTACGAAAACCTCCTCCAACTTCGCCCAAGCAAAAGTCACCGACATCACATACATCGATGAGCACGGATCCTTTAGTGGGTTCATACTCTTTAATCTTGCAATGACTTTTGCAAACTTCTAGCATAACTCTTCCACCCATCAAGCCTTTCCAACCTCTCAGATCTAAACCCTCCTGGTTCGACGACACGAAGATTTGTTTATATCATCATACACCAGGACACGACACTGAGACTTGTTGTGCCCTCAAGGCTGTCATTCGCCGTTATCTAGAGAAAGACACTCTTCTCTTTGAGGATACTTTCGACCGACCCCTGACTCCTTCTCATAACCCTTCAACCTCTTCAAACCCATCCACATCTCATCAACTGGTTACAACTCCCTCATCACCTTCACCTCCCATCTTTGAAATCAATGCCATTCACATCACCACTAGGTCACAAAAGGACAAGGTGAAAGAAAAAGCTGCCATTCCTTGGACCTACCCTTTTGTCAATCCACCTCAACTACCTAAGCCTAAGATTTCTATCCTTGGCGCACCTCAACCCTCCTCTTCTTCTTCTTCTTCCGGACCAATCCACGACTCCATGTTGAAACAGCTTCACCAGACGCCTGTGAAGATGTCCCTCTACGATCTCATCCAAACCTCACCCCAACATCATCAGGCCCTCATCCAAGCCCTACAGGCAGCGGAGGTCTAACCTGAGGACCCCCAACCACTTGCTGCCCTTGTTCACTCCTTAGCCCCTGTTGCCTCCATTACATTCAGCGATTCTGAGATTCCTACATCCAACACAGAAGATCAGGACGCTGCCCTCTTCATCACTGCCTATATCGATCGGACACGCATTAAACATGTTATGATTGATGGGGGCGCTAGCATCAAAATCATCTCCACTCATGCCTTTGATCAGTTGGCTCTTCCCAAGAATTGTGTCTCCAAAACTGACGCAATCTTGCGCTCTTTCAATGACACTACTACCACGACCATTGGCACAGTCGTTCTTCATATTTGCGTTGGTCCACGCATAGTCTCGGAGCTCTTCTACATCATCGAAGGAGAGTTTCAATACAACATCTTGCTGGGTCGACCCTGGATCCATGCCATGGCCTGTGTCCCCTCCACCCTGCACCGTTGTGTGAAATTTGAGCATGAAGGACATGTCCACACCATTCCTGCTGACCCTTCACCCTTCAAAACATGCAACACCACCTACCGTCCAAATGATGTCCTCATCCCTATCAAGCTGTTAACCCCGTCACTGCCTCCATCCGCGGAAACTTTGACCAGTTCGCAACAGGCGGTCGCCCTTACACCTCCCCTTCAAGCGACGACCACAGACCCCATGGAAGACGTCTTCCAAAGACTTTCATTGGGAGAGTATCACTTGCTAGCTTTAGATATGTTCCAAACTCCACAAGAGTATGGACGCCTTCATCACAGCCCTAGCTACGACCATCGAATAGGGATGATCATACCTCATGGTCCCCCTCACCTCCGCACTAACCTTGTCTATGGGGGGCTTAATCTAGCTCCTACTGACGGTAATCCTCTTTCTTCACCTCAACCTTTCACATCAGACTTTTCATTTCTTAGCAACCCCATTTTTGCACACACTTACCTTTACAGGTGTGCATGGAAGGGTTTTGGTTTCGGACGCTATGAACAGGGCTCTCATCAGCCTATCCAATCGCTCAACGATGACGATGCCAAGAAACGATATGGTCTGGGATATCACGACCCCACTCAAGACCCTATAGACCTTTGTCCTGAACCAATCATTGACCAATCTCTTCCACACTCGCCTGTTTCGCCCCCTTCACCTACGGAGTCCCTGGTCTCAATTCCTCTTAGTTTTTTTTTCCATAAACACCATCCGCCTGGACCCCTTGACTTATCAGCTCAATGGGGTGTCTAATTCTCTCCCTCTCATTTTTCCCAACATGATCGAAGATGAGTCGGCAACCATTCACACTGTTCACTGCGTTGACGATGATGCCATTTTTTCTTACATGGGCGCTGATGATTCTTTCATCCAGTGCTCCCTCCCTTCTGAGACCCAGGTTATGTTAAATAAATCAACCATTGACATCAACCTTCCTTCTTCTGATGTTCCTTATGTCTTAAAAATTGGCCAATCTTTAGACGCTCAAGAGCAGCTCGACTATACCCATTTTCTCTCCGACCATCGCAAGGCCTTTGCCTGGACTTACAGTGATATTCCTGGCATCGACCCCACCATCGTTACCCATAACATTGTCACCAAACCAGAGGCTAAGCCTGTTAGGCAAAAGCTTTGAAAGATGCATCCTCGTGTTGCCCTCCTTGTCAAAGAAGAGCTTCAATGCCTCCTTTCTGTCTCCTTCATCCAGCCCATCGATTATCCACAGTGGGTCTCTAACATCGTCCCAGTCACCAAGGCAACTGGGGGGATTCGGATTTGCATAGACTATTGTGACCTTAACTTAGCCTGTCCTAAAGATGACTTTCCTCTTCCTAACATTGACCATCTTGTTGATCTTACGGCTGGCCATGAGATGCTATCTCTTATGGACGGGTTTTCAGGATACAATCAAATCTTGATTGCTCCAAAAGATCAGCACAAGACTACTTTCATTACCCCATGGGGGACTTTCTGCTATCGAGTCATGCCTTTTGGCTTGAAAAATGCAGGCACCACTTATCAGCGTGCCATGACCTACATTTTCCACGATCTCCTCCACAAAATCATGGAGGACTATGTGGATGACCTGCTCGGCAAGTCCAAGCTTCGTCGTGACCATCTAACCATTCTCAAAATCATCTTTTCTCATCTTCTTCAGTACAATGTTCGTCTTAACCCCAAGAAATGTGTCTTTGGGGTCCTCTCTAGCAAGCTTCTCGGCTTCATCGTTTCCTTCCATGGCATTGAGATAGATCCTGCCAAGATTCGCGTTATCCTCGAAATGCCTCCCCCGACCAATCTCAAGCAGCTTCACAGTTTGCAAGGCAAGCTCTAGTCCATTCATCGTTTCATCTCACAGCTTTCTGACCGCTGCCAACCTTTTCATCATCTCCTTAAGAAGGACGTCTCTTTTACATGGGATAAGGACTGTCAAGAGGCTTTTGAGGCCCTAAAACGCTATCTGGTCTCTCCACCAGTTCTCATTCCACCTAAAGATGAGCAACCTTTCTACCTTTATATCTCATCCACTCACCATTCGTTGGGTGCCATGATCGCACATCGAGACGAGCATCACCGTGAGCAAGCAGTCTATTATATCAGCCAAACACTGGTCGACTATGAAACTTGGTATACCCATATTGAGAAACTCTGTTTGGCGTTAGTCTTTGCCGCTACTAAGCTTCGCCACTATCTTCTTAGTCACAAAACCTTTGTCATCACCCACACCAACCCTCTCAAGTATATGCACTCCAAGCCATATCAGAATCAACGTATGGCTCAGTGGCTCATGCTGCTTGCTGAGTTTGATCTCGAATTCATCCAGCAGAAATCTATCAAGAGGCAAACCATTGCTGATCAACTAGCAGATGCCCCTCTTCTTGACAATCAACCTTCGCAGTGTGAATTCCCTGATGAGTCTATCACTGCGATTTCCTCCGACGACACCATCTATCAGATGACTATGTTCTTTGATGGTTCCAAATGTCAATTAGGTGGGGGTGCTGGGGTCATTCTCATCCCACTTGAAGGGGAGCCCATGCCTTTGTCTTTTAAACTCGACTTTGATTGTACCAATAATATGGCCGAATATGAGGCCTTATTTTTGGGACTTCAGACCACCCTCTCTCTCAGCATCAAGTCCATTAACATCTTCGGCGACTCGCACCTCATCGTCAATCAGGTCAACGGTTCATACCTCTGTGAAAATGAAATTTTGCAAAGGTACAAAAACCGTGCTGACATTCTCCTTGCATCTTTCAATCATTACCTCCTACAGACTGTTCTTCGATCCACGAATAAGTTTGTTGACACCATGGCTTCTCTCACTTCACATATCCCATCTTCCTCATCTGCGTCCAGACTTTTGTCACTGTGCGTCGTGTGTCGTTGCCTTCATATATCTCTTCTCACATTCATCATGTCAACACTATAGACCGTAGCCCACAAGATGCTTGGTATAAGCAACTTGTAGACTTCTTATCTTTCTCTGTCATTCCTCCCAACCTCTCTAGTAATGCACGATGAGCTTTTATCAAGTGTACCACTCGCTATACCATGCTAGGGGTCTTCTTTATAAGTGAGGCTTCGATGGCCTCCTTTTTTGCTATCTTACCTCCACTGAAGCATCTCAAGCCATTCAGCAAGTCCACGACGAGATTTGTGGTGGACATTTCAGTGGGAATTCGGTTGCCAAGTGCATCCTTTGTTTGGGTTATTATTGGCCTACCCTTCATCAAGACTGTAGCGACTATGTTCGGTGTTGCATCAAGTGTCAGTAGCACTCTAACTTGCTTCATCTTCCTAGTCACGCCTTACAAATTGCTCAAGATTTCTGGCCTTTTTCTCAGTGGGGTTTAGATCTCATCGGTGAGATTAACCCTCACTCGTCTCTTCGTCATCAGTCCATCATCACTGCCACTGAGTATTTCACCAAGTGGGTGGAAGCCATTCCTCTCATCTCCACAAAAGATGACAAGATCGTCGAATTCATCACCACTCATATCATCTGTCATTTCGGTGTCCCTCATAAAATCATCACCGATAACGGCAAGTCCTTTAAAAACAAAGCTGTCCAAACATTATGCGACTCATTCGGCATCAAACTCAGTTTTTATTCGCCTTACTACCCACAAGCAAATGGGCAGGCTGAGGCTTCCAACAAGATTCTCACCAAAATTCTCATGAAAGTGGTCAGTGACACAGGCAGGGATTGGCACATTCACATTCCCTTCGCTTTGTGGGCTTACCGCACTAGCATTCGAACCTCTACGGGCGCTACCCCTTTTTCTCTCGTGTATGGAACAGAGGCTGTCTTACCTCTCAAAGTACAGATCCTGTCTCTCTGCATTTCTCTACATGATATTCTTTCCAACGATGACTTTCGTCAAGATCGCTTAGCTCAACTTGAGTTACTTGACGAATGCCGTCTTGCTGCCCTTAATCATCTCCATGTCTATCAACATCGCATCAAGCGCACCTATGACAAAAATCTGCGAGAATGAGATTTCAACATCGGAGACCTCGTCCTCAAAGAGAATCAACACGTGACCAATATGGAGCAAAGTAAACGAGGCAAGTTTGCTCCTAATTGGCTCGGACCTTTTATTATCATGCACAAGTATGGATCAGGGACTTATCATCTGTCTTTTCTTGATGGACGCCTAGAACCTGAGCCTCTTAATGCGTTGCATCTGCGACCATTCTACTGTTAGTCGAGTATTCGTCCACTTGACACTTAACTTGAGCTCGTCCCTTGAGCAATCCCCGTCCTCTTAATCCTACTTCCTTTCAACCCTATTCCTCTTAACAATTCCTATAACCCTTTTATGCTGTATGGATGCTTTGTCCTCATAAAACTGAGCCCTTGACCTTCTATAATCTTGTCCACGACTCACATTTCTGTCAAAATAAATCAAGATGTCACAATATCCATGGTCACTATATCAATATCAAAATCAAAAAGCAGACTGCTCCCTCGAAGGACAGCTGTACTATCATTGCTGTAATTAATAGACTGCTCCCTCAAAGGACAGCTATTCCAAAGCCCTTATATTAAACAAAAATCAAGACCACTCCCTTGAAGGATGGCTATGACTAAACTAGCAATAAATAACACTATTTCAGAAGCTTCCCACATTGATCAGCTTCACAACTGACCACCAAGCAAATGACATCTCTATGCAGGCTTCCCGCATTGATCAGTCTGCGCAAAAAAATAAAAAAAAATAAAAAACTAAAAAATAAAAAATGAATGAGTCATGGACTTGACTTATAGTTGTCTCAGGGTCTCCTATAAAAAGGGGCATAGTTATCTCTGCTCTTAAAATGGGTTACCCTCTTTCCTCCTCCTATCACTTGCTCAAGGGACTTCGAGCTCACTTTAATGTCGAAGTGATTCAATTACCGCTCTAACATAACTATGGTCAACGACGTCACGCATGAACGGGGCTCTTGGTTCTCATAACCCCTATCTATGCTATCTTTTTGGTCCTTGTCACTGAAAGAGCAATATGCTTTTCACTTCTTCTGCACTTTGGTCACATTCACCTTCATCACTTGTCAATCAACTCAACTCTCTTTTCAGACCACCCTCATAACCTATTCACCCTAGTTTCTATGGACACCAATACACATGGAAACTATTGACCTGCTGCAATTTATGTTAAGCATAAACCAATACTTGTTGAAGCGTAAATAGACCTCAATTCATTTTTAGCATACATCCATCACGAATATAGAATATTGCTTGGAATGAAAGACCTCTCAACCAATGTTGCAAAATTCACCATTTGGAAAACGCTGCAACATCTCTTCCCCGCATCATTTCATCATAACCACGACCAATTTCATCCCTTTGACCCTCCTTCCCTTCTAGGGAGAACTACATTGGCCTGAGGCCCTACGACAAGGGCTATGTAGACAGCACTCAGTTGACATGAGATCTTCTGGGGTTAGCTCGGCCATTTTCTTCGTCACTTTCTTCCATCTCCTTCTCTCGTCACCTGTCAATCACATCACACTCAATAACATATTCACATAATCATTAGTATACTCTCCTTTTCATTATAACATCATAAGTCATTAGTCATAAATTTCATTCATCATAACTCATTAAACATTTGCATCATCCACAAGTTAAACATTCAATATCACATCTATCATCATCTAATCTCAAGTCATCATCACATAATCTATCATCATTTATCATCATATAATCATTAAACATTAGCATCATCATTAACATCATCATCATAATCATCATCAAAATCATATCAAAAACATGCATCATGCAACACATGAAAAATGTTGCAAACATCTATAAACATCTCCATAACACATCGATAACCAAAATCTCATCATATATATCAAAAATCAGTTTTATACAAAAAGACACAATCTGTGTCTGTCTCTCTCTCTCTCATAATACATCTCTCATCTTCGGCTCACAAGCCAGTATATACATCAAAATAATGCATCTCTAAGGCTGCCCTCAAGGCTGTGGCTATGGTGGTCGTGGCGGTCGTCGAGAAGAGGTTGTATCCTCTCCTCCCTCTGATCTCTGCCATCTGTGCGACCCTGAAGCCGTCGCTCGTGACATCGACCTCTGTCGGCTCTGCTCCACCCTCATCTCTGAGTATCACTGTATCTGTTTCTCCACCAATGCTCCTTTGCCACCTCGCACCACTCCTTGGTCAACCCTGGGTCACTTTCACTCAACAAATACTAGAGCTCTTTTTCTCTCTCAATCAAATAGCAAATGACTTTTGGTGGGCCGCCAATCTAGTTTTGTCGGATTTGGCAGGCTGCCGACGTCGGCATCGGCGTGCCCTAGGCCATCGACGTGGGACGATTTATGCCGACGTCGGGCACTTTTGGACACTGACGTCGGTTATATAGCCGATGTCGGTGGCCTTCCAATCTTTTATCCCTCTTCAAAATAACCAAAATCATGTCCCTAATCAAGTCAAGTCCTTCAGACCATGTCATTTTGACGCCTTTTGGGGCACATTTTGATCACTTTTACATCTATCCATCGACCACCAACCATTGGAGATCATGCCTATCTCCTCCAACCTCGACCACTTCCAAGACACTGTTGCCTTGGTTGTTTTTGCATGTATGCTCCCTCATGACTGGTTAGCAAGATTGTACGCAGACCTTTTTTTACCCTCACAAGTATAGGATCGCAAGCCGATTGATCCACAATACTTGTGACTTTTTCATGATTCTAGGAGCACTTCTTGAGCCCGGGATACCTGAAATGCGATGACCCATTTGGAGCTTCAGCTTAGATTGAATAACTCGATCAACAGATGACTAAATGCTGGGGCCCAGTTATTTCAATTTTGGCACTCCTTGACCCTTGACCTACGACACTTTTTGACCTGACCATCTCGTGCAGTGGTATGCGTGCAATCACAACTTTTGCAGCATTCACCCTCACCCCTTTTCCATCCACTCTTTGTCAAATCAGCACCCGATTCCCGGTTCCCCTTCCCTCGACTCCTGCTTTGAGGGGGAATACCTTATCCATAATCGGGGCAATCACTCCTATTTTTGTCTTGCAGTTCGTCTAGAACAACCAACAAGACAAAAAGGGGCAAATGTAGACACCGAAATCGTGTCGACTTCCCTGGTCATCCCCCGTCTTATTCTTCTTCACCTATTTAACTCTTGTCGATCACTTTTTCCACCAGCCTTGACCCTGGCAGCATGTAAAAATGAGCACAGAGCTAAAGCTAGACACTATTCCCATTGTGCATCTGCCGACGACGGTCGTTACCCGACCGATGTCACCGACGTCGGTCACCTATCAGCCGACGTCAGCAATCTTGTCGACGTCAGTCACCTTACCGTTATCCGTTATCAGTTATCATTCGGTTCCCAATCAGTTTCCTGAACAGTTATCGAACCGTCTCTCGAACCGTCCCTTGCCTTCATCAGCATCCACCAATCGATCAATCAACTAACTAATCAATCAATCAATCAATCGAGCCCGAACTCTGACATTCATAGACTCTTGCAATCAACACTCTCGCAATCAACCAACTCCGGCATCAACCAATCTGCATTCGCTTCAATCCGTTATTGCACAGATAACTTCAACAACGTCAATCATGTCTTCGCACTGTGACAGGTAAGTATTCTCATCTATTTATTTTTATCTTTGGTTATTGCTTGCTTGTTATTTCCATACTCTATATTCTGTCCAGACTCGACCTTCTGCAAAACTCTAGAGACTGTTTAGACTCGACCTTATCTTGACTAGATCCTATCCAAAACCCTACCCAGAACCTGTCCAAAACCTTGCCAAGACTCTGCCCTGACTTTATCTCGACTCCATCAGACCCTGTCTCAACTCTATCAAGACCCTGTCCCGACTCTCCTAGACCTTCTGCAACTCGTCCAGACTCTATCCAGAACTTGCCCCGACCGACGCCGGTCACTACCCTTACCGACGCCGGCACTTTAACCGACGTCGGCACTTTCCCTAACCGACATCGGCACCACAGAGACCGACATCGGCGACTGCACAGAACATTTTACTTCATTATCAGGTACACATTTTTATTTTCTATCCTTTATTTCTGTCATTTTATCTTCCATTTTATCTACTTTAGTCCAATATTTTGCTTTTTTATCAGTGGGTTGATATCCTTCTAGGAAGTCTTCGTACTTCTGGGATCGGGTGTTCGCCTGACAGCCCACCATATCTTTGACTAACATTTTTTCCATGTTTCAGTCTCTTTTCTTCACAGGTGTCATTCCTCCACAGCCAAAGAGGAGAATCTTCCAACGTCTGATTTCAGTGCGCATGACTTTATCAGGTATCTTCTAGCCTTGACCATTTCTTTTAAGTTTCTTATTTCTTCTTTGAATGTAGAAAGCAATTTTGCATAGAAACAGCTAGCTTATGTGAAGGTGTGTGTCATAGATGTGTCATAGGTGTCATAAGAATGTCATAAGTAACTCCCTTGATGGGAGTTACTTCTTTATTGTTAGCACCTTCTCACCACCTTTCATGGAGGAGTTACAGTCTATTCTTGGGGTGCTTTGTCAACTTTTTGTGGAGGAGTTACTTACGTACTCTCTTATTTGTAGTCCTCACTTTGGCCATCTCATGTTAATCAGATTTTGGTTTTCTCCATTTTATCTTGTGAAATTTATTTGATTGTGTTAATTTTAATTTGCTTTAGCGTCTATGTGGTGTGCACTTGCTTCAACTCATGTGATCATGTCTCCATTACACTTGCATTATCTGAATTTTGGCAACAAGTCCGATATGGTATCAGAGAAAGAACGGTAATCATGTATCTAGTTATGCTTTTAGTTCATTTTGAAATCAAGAGATGTGGAGTTCTCTTTATTTATTTTTTCTAGATTTGATCTAAAATAAAAAATATATATAATTTTTGGTATCATTTTCTTGGGAATCCTTGGCCTTCAGGTGTCTTGGCTATCTTCACTTCAGGGGCTAGTTTATCAGTTAGCTTGGGTGCCATTGTTGTGTAGAGCAGCAGAGGGAAGAGCAGCACTCTCTAAGGTTAATTGAGGTCATTCCAAGCTTTTGCAACTCTACACAGTTTTAGCAGCTTCCTTTCTAGAAAGGCATAGCAGTAGCATCCTTTCTAGCAAGGTGCAACACTAGCAGTCAGTTACAGCAAGGCACAATAGTAGAAGTCAGTTCTAGCAAGGTGCAATAGTAGTAGTCCTTCTAGGAATGTGCCTTCAACCATATGGTGTCCAGGTCTATAGGTTGCTCTTTTTGCATAAAAAATTTAGAACTGCATTTTTTTTGGAATGCCACTCCCTATTTTGTTTACTCTCTTGAAACTAGCAGATCACCCTTATTCTTTATCAGAATATTATGCCATGCCTCAAATAATCCGTCCAATAGGTCTGCACATTTTGTTTGTCTTTTCTACTAAAATTTGGTCTATGATTTCTTGAAAAACGCATCCTCTTCTTGTTTGGCGTCCCATGTGGACCCTTAAACACTTTGTCATTCTGTTATATTTTATCTTTGACATTAATTTTCAATTAAAAATTGACTTGCAAAACAAAAATTAGTCAATTTGATTGAATATTAAGTTTTTTAGATAGTTTGGTAATTTTGGGAGTTTTAATTTTAACTTGTATCTTCGACCTACGAAGATGAAGGGTGAGGCCCGGGTTAGCAGAAGGCCAATTCCCCCTCACACAAACCTCCTTAAAATTCCTCATTCCATGATAAATCTAACGAGTGGTTGGAAGGATACTTTCTCTCTCAAAATAGTCATTTGTTTAATGTTTTAGTGCTTTTTTTTGTAAAAACACTAGTTTACGAGAAAATTGAACCTTTAATATCTTGCAAACGATAGCTCAAATTTGGGTGCCATTTTTTCAAAAGTGTTTGTAATTTAATTATCCATAGTGTAGGTTTTTTATTTGTCAAAAATGTACTAGTTTATAAAGTGCTAAAAATTTGGGTTTCTCGGGACGCATTTTCAGCTAAGTCTAACATCTTATTTGCTTTAGTCTTGCACTGATTGCTCTAAGACACATTCTCAGCTGAGTCTGACATCTTTTTAGAGTATGCTTGAATATTTGGGGGGTGTGATTGCTTTTCAAAACTTGCAAATCTTTGCTTTCATTCTCCTTTCTACATAATTTCACAACTTGCAATCAACACAACTTCACCTAAATTTAGCTAAAAATGGATTCTTTTCAACTTAAACCCCTAACACCCTTTAACTATCATGAATGAAAGGTTAAAATATCAATCATTCTTAAAAGCAAAGGGTTGTATAGGATCACCATGGGTACTGAAGTAGAACCCAACACTGATGTTGAAAAGGTAAAGTGGTACAACCATAGCAATGAAGCTTATGGAGTACTGAGCTTGTCTATGTCTCCAAGAATTCTCTTCCATTTAGAATCCTCCTAGACTCCTAATGACATATGGGACACCTTAGAAAAGTTATTTGGGAATCTTGATGAGATGAGAGGTCATGAGCTCAAAAATGAACTCATAAGTCTAAGTCCTAGCAACTTTGACACCCTACAGGACTTATTCACTAAGTTTAAGGCCCTTAGATTACAATTGAAAGAATGCAGGATAGAGAAAAAAGATGATCAACTCATACTTTCTATACTCACAAAGTTAGGTCCAAGCTATTCAGTTTTTGTCTCCACTTTCCATGCCACAAAAAGTGCCCTTGGCACTACATTGAAAATGACTTCTTTAGATTCATTCATTGCCAACTTGAATAGGGAGCAAGATAAGCTAATTCAAATGGGCATAATGAAGTCTACTCAACCCCAATATTTGATAGCTAGAAATGGTAAGGATAAGACTTCAACAAAGGAGAAGAAGAAAAAGAACAAGGACCAGGAAAAGAAGAAAGAAAACACCAATCCTGCCAAAAACAACATTGAGACTTCCTCTTCAAATTCTAAACCTTAGAAAGAGAAGGTTAAAGGTGCCTATTATAAAAAAATAGGGCGTGATGAACAAAAATACATGATGAAACAAATAGATCACCTAACTCATCTTCTAGAGAAGAACAACATGGGTGTTCTTGAGTCCATCAAGCATAATTCATCTACCTAAGATTCTATCAAGGCAAAAGGCAAGGGTAAGGAGAAAGAAAAGGGAAAGGCCCTTGTAGCTACAGTATCTTCTACATCTTAATGGGTCATTGACTCGGGTGCTTCTCACCACATGGGCTCTTCACTAGTTGATTTTTCATCTTTAGAGTCTTGTAGCATGACTTCAATTATTTTGGGTGATGACACATCAATTTTTGTTGCAGGGAGAGGGTCAGTTCAAATGGAAGGAGGAACATTGATTAATGTTCTAAGTGTTCCTTCTCTTTCAACCAATCTCTTATCAGTGTACCAAATCACTCACATTGGTCAGGGCATGATAGTTGAATTTTCACCAAATTTAATGGCTATCAGGGAGTTGTATAGTGATACTACAGTGGCAATGGGTACGGTAGATCACCAAGAAAGTTTATACACCTTCTCACATTTTGCATAAGATTCTTCTCCAATAGCATTGTTGACTCATTCAGATGGAGTTAGGAAATTATGGCATGAGTGGTTTGGCCACCTTAACTACCGCTACCTTGAGCAACTTTGCAAACATGACATGGTCATTGGTTTGCCTCGTGTCTAATTCTCAAAAAGACTTTGTGAGGGGTTCTCCCTTGGGAAGCATTCTGAAGCAAAATTTGATAAAGGCAAAGCTTGGAGGGCTTCACAACCTTTGGAGTTAGTCCACAGTGATGTATCGAGACCCTTTCCCAAACCATCTTTCACAATGGCCAAGTACATCCTCACTTTCATTGATGATTTCTCTAGGTACACTTGGATATATTTTCTCAAACAAAAGTCTGAAGTGTTTGAAAAAAATTTAGACTTCAAGGCTCTTGTTGAGAAATAGAGTGAGAAATCCATCAAGGTTCTTTAAACTGATAATGGAGGGGAGTATGTCAGCATCAAGTTTGATTAATTTTCCACCATAGAGGGGATTGATTTGTAGCACACAGTCACTTACAGTCCTTCATAGAATGGGGTTGTAGAATGCAACAATAGGATCTTGAAAGAGATGGGTAGTTATATGATTCACTCCAAATCCTTAGCACCATAGTACTGGGCTGAAGCCATCAATTGTGCTTGCTACATTAAAAATAGGGTTCCCCACAAAGATTTGAAAGGGATAACACCCTTTAAAGCTTGGCATAAAAGGAAACCTTATGTTGAGCACCTTAGAGTTTTTAGATCCCCAGCCATGGCCCACATTTTGAAGAAAAAATGCAAAGCTATGGAACGGCAGTCCAAGCCATGCATCTTTATAGGATATCCAGAAGGCATTAAGAGATATCGCCTTCTAGATCCAGTCACTCATGAATTGTTCATCGAGAGAAGTGTCTATTTTTTAGAGAGTCATAGAGACCCAACACTTGACACATCTTCTCCCTCATCGGATCTACTTCTTGATGATTCCCCATCAGATTCAGATTAGCCACAACAGGTTCTTAAGCTAGAGACATCTTCTTTTTCTTTGAGTTTAGATAGTGAGGAAAGTGATGCATAGTCATCCACCTCTAGTCAGTCAGAGGATGAGGAGTTAGCACTTGACTCACCCACTTTTGAGTCACTTTGGGCCAGATAGACACTTGAGAATGATGGCACTTGGGCATGAGATCTCATAAATGACACACGTACTAGGGGGATTTTGAGAGAGATTCACATGCCTTCTTTGCTACAGTTTTGGATCCAAAAACTTTTAGAGAGGCATTGAGGGTACCTAAGTGGGATAATGCTATGGAGGAAGAATATTCTTCTTTAATCAAACATAACACTTGGGATTTGACTTAACTTCTTAAGGGAAGAAAGATGGTTTGATGTAGGTGGATATATCAAACCAAGTTTGTAGCAAATGGGTTAGTTGATAAGTACAAGGCATGATTGGTCACCAAGGGTTTCTCACAGGTCGTAGGCATTAACTACTTAGAGACCTTTGCACCCATTGCAAAGATGACTTCTATCTGACTCACCTTGGCTATTACTGTAGCACATAGTTGGGATGTGCATCAGATGGATGTGAAGAGTGCCTTTCTTCATAGAGACCTAGAGGAGGAAATCTACATGGAGCAGCCACTAGGATTTGTTCAAAATTCTTCCTTAGTATGTAGACTTAGGAAATCTATCTATGGCCTCAAACAGGCCCCTCAAGCTTGGTATGCCAAGATGGATTCCTTCCTTCTCATAATAGGTTTCACTAGGTGCCATTCTGATCCCAATGTCTACTTCTTGCAACAGGATGATTCGCTCTTGATTTTGGTTCTATATGTTGATGACCTTTGATCACCAAAAGTTCTTCATCAGCTATTATAGGAGTGAAGGCATCTCTCTAGGATAGATTTGACATGACAGACTTGTGTTTGTTGCATTACTTCCTTGGCATTGAGATCTCATAGTCAGATTCAGGGATTTATCTTGCATAGCCTAAGTATGCTCTTGACTTATTGGCTCGATTTCACATGGCTAATTGCAAGCCATCTCTGACTCCCTTTCTATCAAGAGTCAAGCTTGAGGCTTATTTTTCTTCACCATTGGTTGATGCCACTAGGTATCGACAACTTGTTGGTAGTCTCATCTAATTGACTCACACCAGGCAAGAACCTCATGAGCTACATTGGAAAGTAGCTAAGAGGATCTTACATTACATACAAGGTTCACATAGATACAAGATTCGTTATAGATTCTATATAGAGGTTGACTTGGTTGGATATACAGATTCAAACTAGGCTGGTGATTCACAGACTCATAAGTCCACTTCTGGTTACAGTTTCTCTCTAAGTTTTGGTCCTATCATTTGGTCTAACAAGAAGCAAAATGCTATTGCTATATCATCCATAGAGGAAGAGTAATGGGACCTGTTAATGCAGCTACTGAGGCTATTTGGCTTTAGGGGATTCTTTCTGAGTTTGGCATTCTTATCAAGTAGCCCACCATCATTTATTATGACAACTAGAGTACCATTCAAATTTATAGGAATCTAGTTTAGCACCTGTGGACCAAGCACATAGAGATTCACATGCATTTCTTTTAGGAGCTTATTCATAGTCAGGGCATTGACTTGATATTTTGCTAGTCTTTAGAGTAGGTTGTAGACATCTTCACCAAACCTTTCACTGAGAGTAAGTTCATTCATCTACCAGCTCTTCTTGGGGTGCATTCCACATCTGTAGTAGCATCATCTTCAAGGGGGCCTTATAGCCTCTTCTTTTCTTTTATGTCTCTCTTTGGGGGGGGGGGAGTTTTTTCCTATGGATTTTCTCCTTTTCTCTATCTTATGGGAGATTGCATTGTTACATGGGTACCTCATTAGGCCTAGTTGTTGGGACCCATTTTATATTTCCACACTACCCACCTAAGCTACGCTTATGGGGGGTATTAGCGTATGTTTTTATTTTTTCCCTATTTATTAATCAGAGAAATTGTATTTCTTGTGCATACATGGAGTTTTCCTACATTTGTGGGATAGGCTAGCTTATGTGGAGGTGTGTGTCACAGGTGTCATAAGAATGTCATAATCAACTCCCTTGATGGGAGTTACTTCTCTATTCTCAGCACCTTGTCACCACCTTTCATGGAGGAGTTACAGGCTATTCTCAGGGTGCTTTGTCCACCTTTTGTGGAGGAGTTACTTATGTACTCTCCTATTTGTAGTCCTTACTTTGGCCATCTCATGTTAATTAGATTTTGGTTTTCTCTATTTTATCTTGTGCAATTTATCTTATTGTGTTAATTTCAAATTGCTTTAGCATCTATGTGGTGTACACTTGCTTCAACTCATGTGACCACATCTCCATTGCACTCACATTATCCAGATTTTGGAAACAACTTTGATAGGGCCACCATAAAGTTTATGATGGTTTTATCCATCACCAATATAAGAATTTTATCTTTTATAGTGATCTTTTTTAACTCACAAAAAATAAATTCAATGCGATCAAAATCCATATTTTGTACAAACTAGTAAAACTATGGAGTAGTATGGGATTGTGCTAAAATGAATGACTCATGCTTGAAGTATTTATTAAACATCTTCTAAATTTATGGTTATTAGAAAAATTGATAGAACTATGGTAGAATGTTTTGGGTTACACTATTTGATAAGAGTTGAATACAGTTGTATTCTATGAGATGAGGTATAAATCCTTTTGGTTCCTCAAATACTAATGGATGTATATCTAAAACATTTATAAACTTCATATTCTATTAAAAATCAAGAGATGTATTCATTTGAATAGAGGATATTTGATAATAATTCCACGTAAACCTTTCCTAAGTAGCTTCTCCATGTGATGGGAATCAATAACACTAATAGATATTGGTAATATTACTTTTAAAATGTAATGTAGGAAATTATTAGATATATACATCCAAAGTTACAAATTTTCTCACAAAATAATTCCAAATGTGCACAACAATTAGTCTCCAAGAATGAAATCACATCTGCTCAAGGGAAAATCAAACATATATATTTTTGGGATATATTCCTCTACAAATAATTTAAAATTATAACATTTAACTTTCTATGGAAATGTTCCTCTAGTGGTGATAATAAATTTAAATCTAGAATAGGGATGAAAAAAATAATTGACTTATTTGTCTAGTTGAGGATCAATGAAATTATGCATGCTTCTAAAGTCAAAGATAATAGTTAGGTGTCATTTTTTAAAATTCCCCCTTATACTCATACTCTACAAAGTTTTTACCACAACCAATGCATGCACTAAAATTTTAGGGTGTAAATGTATGATGATAGGTTGTTTGACATAAAGTTATTCCTTGTGGGAATATTTATAATATCAACATTCTTAAACATATAGGGGTGATTTGACACATTAAAAGATAGCTTATTTTCAATGCAATTTTGTTCACTAACCCATTTGTCTCAAAATTTTCACATATCACTTTTTATGATAAGTTTACACTTATCTCTCTATAAAGAATTTAATGTTGGTGAAATTTAGGGGAGATTTTATGAATGATCATCCTATTGTATATGTCCCAAAAACTAATGTAGGAACATCGATGCTGGTTAGTGATCATATCTTCCATAAGCTTGGTGGATCTTAATGCTTCCATCATGTTATATAGTTTAAACATCTTGAAATCCATGGAAATTATAACATTAAGCTTACTAATGAAAAATTATTGAAATATTATATTATTACCTACCTTGTGATTTAGCATTGAGATAAATTATCAAATGAATGCAAAGTAATAATATTATCTTGAAAGAATCAAGCCACAATATTGACATGAAGGAGACAGGTGGGGAAACCATTAAATATATAAAATTCCCACACTCTTATTAAAATATTAAAAAAATGAGTCTCTAAGTACATAACATAAAAAATCTAGGAGAAGAATGAAACTCAGCCAAAAAAACATAAAGGATGAGAGAGTAGTTATGTAAGAAGAATGACTGATGTGATGTAATAAGTGTAGAATAATTAAAGTGTATAGTTATTTATAAAGAGTTAATATAGAAAAAAAGTTACATGAGTAAGATTCATCATGTGTTCCAAGTTTCTTAATCCTCTTACAAGTGAGGAGGTGGTGTGTGGCATGCAATGGAAGGAGTTACTTATACAAATAACTCAAAATCTAATAAGTTGACTAGATATTTGAGTGACATTTCAATAATCTAAAATAAAGTGTATTTATAAATACAATAAATACACATATAACTATCACATTGGATAAGCCTAAATACCTATTATGAACTCAAATAAGGTTAATTATCAAAGATTCCTCTTTAAATTTAATTTTTTGTTTAAAAAGTATAGAAAACTATTTATAAATAAGAAAATCAGTTTAAATTACATACTTCTTAGTAGAAACTTCATTAAAAAAATTTACAAAAGTTTGAGAAAGAAATAAGAAGAGAAGTTGTTGTCAAAAGTTGCAAGGATGAAAGTGTGATGATCAAGAATCTCGTAGAATATTTTTAGATAATGTGGTTGATTTACAATTGAACAATGACCAATAAGAAATAAAAATGATCCATGAAACCCTAAAAAGAAAACAAGCTAACACCAATATTTCATGTTAAGTAATGAATATGGCATAAAAATACAATTTGCATACACAAAGTAATAAAAATATTTGAAAAACAAGGAAAATGGAGCAAAAGACAACTTTCAATGTAAAGTATGAATCCCTGCATGAAAATAAGTTAAAAAAATAATAATTAGAGCATATTTACATTGTAATGAAAATTAAGGAATGAATAATAATATGAGTTTAAATAAAACAAATACAAAAAATAAGTGTTACTTTAATATTATATTTCACATGAAGAAATAGGAAAAGAACCACATGAAGACAAGTCAAAGTCTCTAGAAGATGTATAATTTTTAGGAATTTATTTAGTGTTAACCTTATAGGTAGGAGATTTAGTTATTTTTAATAATGTAATGTGTCATGATTATATTTACTAAAATAATTATATACATAGTTCCTAACATTTTGAGGTACAATGCACATATTTTTCAAAATGCACACAAGATTTATCATTTTTAACCAAATAATGAATATTACAGCCATTATAATCAAAAGAAGTTCCCTTAAATTCCTTCAGTAATGAGGAAAACATGATTTGAAATTATATCCAATACCCTTAAAATTTGTATTTGAATTAAGAGAAAAAGGTTCAAAAATACCATTTTTTCAGTTACCTAGCCCACCTCTTGAATAGCCCATACTAGACAAGATTTTTAGTCTAAGGTTGATAGAAGAAGTGCTCACTGAAGTTTTAATTTTTCTAGAATAACAATGCCTTTCTTCATTTATCACTACATGTTTTCAAAGTTTATTTAAATCTTAACATCAAAGCCTTTAATATATGCAATATTGATTGTAGTAGTGTGTCTAATTTTATGTTGCATTGTGGTATAATAGTTTATGAACTATTCTATTATGGAGGTAATTATTTTTAAATGACATGGTTGAAATCAATAGGTAAATTCAAATAAATAATCCCTTATTAATAAAATTATAATAAAAAAACCTTATAATTTCATTTTTGAAATCTCTTAAAAGTTTATGAATGTTTAAATATTCTTTGTTTGGATATCAATTATTTTATAAGTCCACTCACCATTTATAAATTATAATATCATCTTAATTTTTGTTTTGAGCTTTGGTGTGGACTTATATTTACAAGATAATTGATCAAATCATTAATTTATAATCTTTGTGTAAACTTATTTTCAACAATTGTTGGTTAATTTATAACTTAAATATTAATTTTATGGTATTCAAACTCACCATTTTTTTGGCATTTACAAATGTTTCACACCAAATCAATTTGAAAAATAATTAAACTGATCATTTAAGTGTTTTATTTTGTTAGCCCTATTTTAAAATTCATATTGATAATTATGACTTGATCTAGTTTGTATTAGGTTGGTGAGGGCTCGCTTGAAAATAACTTACGCATTGAGACCAAATGAAACCAACAAAATTTTGAAAAAATCATCCCAAGTGGGTCATATATGAGATATAATATACCATCGGTACCATTGGATAAGGGTACCCTATCTACCATGAATGTCTTATGCAGGCTGAAATACTTTTTGGCACAGTAATTTTGGCTAGTTGATCATGTAGCACCAAAAAATAATAAAGATATTTATTAGTTTTAAAATTACATGAACACAATTTATAACCTAAAGAAAGAAGAAATTGAAAAATGGGAAAGAAGCTTGTTGTTGCTACCATTTTACCATTTTATGATTACCAAGATATTGGCTGGGCAAGATGAGAACACAAGATAGACGAAAGTAAATAAACCATAATCAAATAGAATCATTTAAAAATAAGACCTGGAAAGCATTCTAATACTATATATTATGATCCTTCACGTAATAGATTACAAAAATAGTGCAAATTCTTTAAATAACATTGTAATGAATTTTGAAAATAGACGAGGCGGAGGAATGTTCTAGTGAGGGAGATGATAATGCAATGACAAAATTCAGGTGGAAAGGGATGGTTTATGGGCTGGTAAGATGGAAGATTTCCTATCTAAGAAAGTTTTTATTGGAGGAAAATTTGAAATTTTTACTTTGGGCAAGGTCTCGGCTCGGAAGAAGGGATTGGAAGAAACTTGCTTTGGTTTTTCTAGCTGTGTTTTGTATTTTGATTGGCAATCAAAGGACATTTGTCTGCATAATGTCCTCAGGAGTGTGATGCCGAGGGTCTTTATTCTCGATCGGAACCCAATGAAGTGGATTCATTTTGCGTTGCAGCTAGTTTGGATGATCATCAATGTTTTGGGCAAGGTAGTTGGTTTTGGTCCCGAGGTGGAAGGATCTAAGTTTGTTTCTTTTTTGGTGGTTGGAGACATTCATGTCTCCCCATTGCTCGACCTCTTATCAATGTTAAGCTGCTAAAAACATGGGGTGTTGTTTTGCTTGCTTTGGAAAAAAAATAAAAATTAATGAAGTGCTATGCGATGGGGTTGCTTTGCTCTGTCTTGGAAAGGGGCTTGTATCTGAAGTTTCTTTATTTTCTTGTTACCCTTCTTTTGTCAGATCTAGGTAGGGAAGATTGAATTTGAAGCTCTTTGATGCAAGGGATTTTGATAGCTTGAAATCACGCCCCATGGGTAATATGTATTGCACGCAGTTCAGGTCAAAAATCCCAGTCTGGCATTAGGCAAGGTTGTTGTTGTCAGTTTAAGGTGGTCGCTAAAAGCTCTCGGGATGGCCCGAGATGCCATGAGGGCTAGTCCTATTTAATCCATTCAGAAAGATATCGCTATATAGGAATTTTCTTCTTTGCTTAATGTTGGTTTCAAAATTTTTTACTTACTGTTAGAGATTTTCCAAGGAAAGGATAGTTGGTTGGCCTTTCTAGAAGACAAGAAATGGTTTGGGCTTCATGAAGATGCTTGGTTCTATTTTTTAGAGCCTGGATTTGGTGATTTGCTAAGACTTTGAGGTGGAGATTGCAACGTTTGAGTCTAACTAAAAGGAAGAGAAAGCACTATGATAGTATGTCCTTTCTTAGTTTAAGCTTTGACCCAATAAGGTACGGTCCTTTCAGAAGAGATCTGTTTATTTGTTCCTCCTTAATCCACTGTAAGTTTCAAATGTGGTTTTTAGTTGGGTTTAATGGGCCTGTAGAGGCAAGGCGATTTATTGATGTTCCCAGTGTTCTGAATGGAAAGGCTGGTCTTTCTTGCCTTGATAGAGTAATAAAGAGAAGAGGTTATATTCCCATGTTTCAACCCCCTTTCAATAGGGAAGGGTTATTTTGGGTTCTATATCTACACTTTTTTATTTCATTTCTCAAGGATTTAGTACATTTTCTAATTGGGAATTAGTTACTTTTTGGTTATTATGGATTTCTTATTTTACTTGGGTCATAGTTTGGTCAAACGTATTTTTAATCAACATTGTTGGGTTTGTATACTTTTTGATAATTTGATAATTTTTTTCTATCGCTTTACTAGTTCTAGATCTTTTTTGGGATCTCAATGGGTCTATATTTCTTTTATGTTGTCATGTTTACTATTTGGCTTGTGCTAGGCTATCGTTTTGTTCAGTTTAGGTCCCTTCGAACCCCGATGGTTCTCTCAAAGACCCAGGGATCTTTCTCCATTAATCTACGTTGCTTTTTAATCTAGCTAAAACTGATTGGTTGTTGCCCTAATCAAATGTGATAGTTGTTCTTTTCATTGTAAATTCTTCTTTTATATTTTGTAAGTTAAGAGGAAACCCACATCTTTTGATGTGTTTGGATTGGATTCCACACCAAATTTAAAAGTGGGTTTACCTTAATCTAAATATTGTAAATAATTAAAAAAAATATATTAAATTATAAAAAAATAGTACTAAAATTATATTACAATATCATTGGCCTCTTCAAGTGAAAAACGTCCTATTACAAAACTCAATATAATATAATTTATTGATGTATTTCTACTAATATACTCTCTTATTTATACTATTTCTATTTTAACTAACTACTACTTTCTATGTATGTAAGATTATAACAATTAATTCAAAAGATGACTTATGATTTTTTTTTTTTTTTTATTACTAAGAATGATAATTATAAATAAATAATTAAACTAAAATAATCCTAACAATTTTTAATAAATAAATTATCACAAGCATAACAATATTAATCTTTTTAATTTATCCTTAACTTCATGCACCACCACCCTCTAAAATTTTCATATAAATACATTAAAATATTTAATTAATAAATTGTTATTTAATTTTTTCTTACTATTTCATTCATAACTCTTTTATTTTTCATCTTTTAAAACTTAAGTGTCACTTCCTTATCTATTTCATCTCACGTACCTCTAGTTACCAATTAATTTTAATTCCAAACAAAATTAAAATATTGTTCCTATAAAATAATTTTTCCTCGAACCAAAATTAAATCACAAATTAAAATATAGTAAAAACAAATAAATTAATTAAATAAATTTTGTCAAATAAAGAAATTTGCCTATACAGACAAGGACAATAAGAAAAAATAAATTCGTTAAATCAAGCCTATACTAAGTATAGAGACTCGAATAAATGAATTCTCGAGTTCACATACATTTTGTTTTTCTAACCTGTTTCTTTGTGTCCACGCATTAAAAAATCATAGAAGAATATTCCCGAACTCAACGCAAAACGATGTTTTTTCTTTCCTAAGATATCGTGGCTGTCCGGAAGCCTGTTCAGATGTTAATCAGAACAATTTTATTTATCTAACCTCTGTTATATTTGAAACAAGGACATAGAATGGCAGGACCATCGAGAAGATTGGAGGAACTGGACTTCACTAAAGTTATTATATATATATATATATTTTAACAAATATTTTATGTAAATTTTTGGATGATGATTAAGAGGGGTAAATAATATTAAGATTTAAATTTGACTTCAATATGACTATTGTAATATACATTTAAAAATTAATTTGCGTTCATTTAATTTTCATAGAAAGTTAGACTATTACTAATGTGTTTTTTAATAAACATGAATATTATTTAACATAATATTTAAATAAAATGTTAAAAATCATAAATCATGAAAATATATATATGAAAAAATGCTTTAAATAATCATTTTAAAAAAATGCCAAACCATATAAAAGGCTAACAAATTTTTTGGTAAAATGTGTCAAAAGATTGATTAAAAAATACACATAAAATGTTGTTCTTAATGATCCTTTAAGCATGTACAAACGAATTTAGGGAAGGAATATAGTTTTTTATATTGGGATTTTTGCAGGATAAATGCAAACTTACTGATAAATTGTTTGGAGAATTTTGAGGAAATGCTGTACAAATAAATTTTTATAATAATTTATTAAAATTATATTTTTAGTATATATAAATATATATTTTTTGCAACATCTAATCTCCAAAAATTAATATTCATTAAAAAAATATTTAGTTAGATCTTTATAGCAAGGAAAGCAAGGGAAGGGTCAAGCCCATGAAAATAGAAGGTGATGATGGATATATTAATATCTATGTATCATTTATTAATTTTTATTCCATTGTATTGTAATAGCATTACTAATTTTATTTATTTATATATATATATATATATATATATATATATATATATATATATATATAATTTCTATGATTATTAAAGAATTTAATATTTTATATATATATATATATATATATTCTTCCTATGATTATTAAAGAATTTAATTAAATAAATTTGATTAGTTAGAAATTTTGACATGTACAAATAAAAATTAAATATACTCGTACATGTATCTTGTTTATTTTAAATTTCTCATTTTATATTGATTTGTAAATGACATGCACAAATAAAAATTAAATATAATCAGAATTTTCACATACATTTTTTTTTACTTTAAATTTTCCATTTTATGTTGGTTTGTAAAAGTTTGTTTGGGAGACATACATTGATTTTGATGGAGGACATATTATTCAAAATAAGTATAATTATATACGTGTGTGTATGTGTACACATATTAAATATTTTAATCTTTTTTTACCAACATATAGAAATAATTATTTTCTTTACTAAAATATAAAAAAATATAAATAATTATAAACCACATTCATTTAATCCACTTAAATTAGAAGAGTTTCATTCAACCTATGCTAGAATTTTAGTTAATATTGATATCACCAAAGATTTACTTACACAAATAGAACTGAAAATCAAAAGCAGAACTTGGGTGCAGCCACTGGACTATGAAGGACTTCCTTTCAAATGTCATAGATATTTCAAAATTGGCTATTTAGTTAAAGATTGTCCTTTACTCAACCAATAAATAAATAAATCCTAGTGGAAAGAAGCTAGCCCTTTGTAAAAGTTGTAGCAGAAATTGGAGAAAGTAGCACAGCTCCTAATCTAGCTCTTGAAAGGTAAATGGATGATCCGAGCATACAAAACTCCTTACAAGTGTAGAAATAATATTTAGGAAGTTATACAATTATTACTAAGGATAATAAAATGACTTGCTCCCCTTCAAAGAAAATCCAAAAAAACATTTCAAAAAGTGAACAATTGTTAAGAAAATGTTTGCTTTGGCTTCAAATGAAATAATTGATTCACTTGAAATTTACATTTCAATTATTCCTAATCTTAAAGAAGGTAAAGATTACACTATTTTATGTAAAAAAAAAAAATGAACTAAAGTAAAAAAGAAATGAATCCTTTGAAAATGACCCTTAAATTTCAAAAAATAAATTTTATAACATAAATCATTATTTTGTCTTGTTTCTCTATTTTCCAACTAATGTGTGGTTTAATATGTTTTATTATTTTTTGGCAGCATTTGATCTTCTTATGCAAACATTATTATTCCAAATGAATACGTTATCCATACCTACTTACTTTTTATAGTGGGAAAGGTCCTCTTCAAAACCCATATTTAACAATATTAAAGGCATGCAATTAATCCACAATGAAAAGTTTTAATTATGTCAACCTTTGTCAAGAAGAAACCTTGGAATGGTTTTTATGATAAAATGATTCTCAAAGTGTACATTGTGATGGCTACTTCTGTTTCCTCTGTCTTGAATAAAAGATTATTCATTTTGATGTGTGTATTTTAAGTTTTTAAGAATAAATTAAACATGGGAAAGAAAATTAAATTGAGGAGAGTTTGAAAACAAAATTAGATTATGAAAATTTTGTG
>JARHVA010004869.1:1122500-1197500 GCA_037957365.1 Torreya grandis | reverse complement strand
GTTTTAGTAATGTATTCATGTAGAAGTTGTTAATTAATAAGCCAAATTAAAAGAGTCACCCATAGAGCTATTAGATATTTTTTTTGAACATCTAATTTCCATTTGGATATATACATGGGATCTAAAATGTTTAATAGCTCATAGGATTACAAATAAACTATCTAAAATGCGTATTTGGTACAATATGGAAATGATTCTAAATTCTAGGTTGACAAGTGTTTAGCTGATGTAGAAACTTAGGTTACCAAAATTCATAATGGTTGTGTATCTTTATGTGTCACTACTAGGTTCATATGATGTGATTCAAGGATTAAGCAAACTTTGGAAGCATAATGCCAAGGTTCACTATTATCTATAAAGGATTTAGTATCTTAATGATTCTAGAAATTAGACACTAATTTAGGGTGAGAAAATGGAGTTAACTTAGGATGATTTATTCAATTAAACTCAAGAAGGCCCAAGGTAAAGGATTACAATAATTTATCATTAAGATAAATATAATGGAGGAAATTAAGGAACCATCAACTCAAGATTATCCTTTCCTTAAGATTTTTCATGATGTGTTTCCATAGGAATTGCCAAGATTTTCTCCTAAATAGGAGTTTCATTTCTATATTGGTATAAAACTAAGATCATAACCTCTATTTAAGGCTCTATATAGAATGACAACCATGTAATTACTAGAATTGAAAGCACAACTTCCAGACTTATCAATCATGTCAACATGGGGTGCACTAGTTTTTATTAAGAAAAAGGATAACACTCTTAGACATTGCATAAATTATAGAATGTTAGAAAAAGGCGACCATGAAGAATAGGTACCCACTACCTTGAATCAATGATTTTTTTTCCGAATGTGAGGAGTAATGGTTTTTTCTAATATTGATCTCAGATTTGGATATCATCATTTAAGAATAAAAGATGATGATATTTCAAAGATGAAACTTAGTACTCACTATGAGAATTATGAGTTTACACTGTTACCATTTAGGTTAAAAACTGCACCTACAACATTCATGAATCTCATGAATAGTGTGTTTATATATTACCTAGAACATTTTGTTTTGGTCATTTTAGATGACATTATTATATATTTTAAAGATGAAGAAGATCATATTCAACATCTAGAGCTAGTTTTGCAATATATATGAAAGCATAGGTTGTATGGAAAACTGACAAGTGTACATTTTTACAAAATAAAGTGTAATATTTGGTTCATGTTATCTTTATGGATGGCATTTCTATTGATCTAGATAAGATAAGAGCCATTGTGGAGTGGTTGACACCAAATAATGGTCATGAGGTAAGCAGTTTCATTGGATTAGTAGGTTATTATAGAAAATTGACCTCAATTTTCTCTAAGATAACTAATCTAATTACCTCTCTACAACATAAGAATAAAACTTTTATCTAGATAGGTAAGTGTGAAGTAGATTTTGAGGAAATAAAAATAAGGCTTACTTCGATACCAATGTTAATATTTCCTAATCCCAATGGTCAATTTTTAGTGATCACATATGCATCTGGGGATGGACTAGAATGAGTCCATATGCAGGATGGTACAATATTAGATTATGAGTCAAAAACGTTGAAGCCATATGAGCTTAATTATTCCCCTCATGAATTTGAATTTATAGCAAATATTCATACTTTACAAGTTTGGACACATTATTTATTTGGAAAACTATTTGAGGTCAAGATTGATAACTTGGGACTCAATTAAATCTTTACCCAAATAATATGAATGTTCGTTAGAGGTACTAGTTATATTTTTTTGTCTAACTATGATTTTGATATTAATTATGTTAGAGGCATAGAGAATAGAGTAGTTGATGACTTTAGTCATAGAAGGTACATAACAAATGTGGCTACTATCAAGAGTACTTTTAGGGATTGTGTGATCAAGTTCTCACCATGAGATGAATTCTACAATCAAGTCAAGAAACATTTGTCTAAGAATGATCAAAATTATAGGTATAAAGGATATAACATAGAGAGTGATGGTGTTCTATGATACAATGTAAGGATTTATGTGCCATGTTAAGATAATCTAATGAGCACACTACTAAAGGAACTACATAATGCTTGATATTTAGGACATCTAGGACTAACCAAGATAATGTCATAAATTATACCACTTTATTTATGAAAGGGAATCAATAAATATGTAGGAAAGTTTGTGTCCATTATCTATAATGTTAGCAAGTGAAAGTTGAACATGTGCATCTGGCTAGATTGTTATATCCACATAGCATACTAGAGTGGAAGTGGTAGACAATTAGTATGGACTTTGCCCAAAGATTAACATTATCATAGAACATTCATGGAAATATATTGGTTATAGTTGGTAAACTAAATATTGGTGTTTATAAAAGAACATAAGCTAGTGAAGTATAGGATCCCACATGAAGGTCTTTAGGCATGCACGACACCAAGGCAGATTAAGTGACTAAGTGTTAAAACCCATGTTATAACAAAACCCTACCATGTGGAAAGTTATAGAAATCAAATTTAATGTTAAGTTTAAATTAAATACATAGTTGTATAGAAGCATGGTGGAGATAGAATGCATTGACTACAGGTTTGATAATTACCAATGGTACTATATAACTCTATCAAGGATCTAGCTGGGAGAAAGCAATTTCCAAAAATTATAAATGAGGGGGTCAAGTTAGATGTCAAGGGTTATAAAAATAACTATGCTTTGGGGTTGATAAGTACACTAGGTATTTCCATAGGGATAACACTATATGAAACATAATTTTTGAAATGACAAGTTACAATTTACTTAACTAGTTACAAATCAAACAGAATAAAGGGATGGAAGAAATTAGAAACTAAAATACAATTTTTTAATAGATAACTTACAAATTTCATGATAGGTTCTAGATCCCACAAGGTAGAGAGAGTAGTGACTGGGAAAACCAAAGCTACAAAATGTATGCACCCAATTGCATTGCATAGAGGACAACATGTCTGGCATGAAGAAAAATCTCATGTTTGGTTCACTTTATTCTTATTCTTATAGATTCAAATCCAATACTTCACTTCAATATGGTATAAGATAATCCAATTAGAATCCATATGGAGAATTATTTGTAAGGCTCTAGTGAGTTATTTACTACACTGATCAAAACCATTGTTGTAATTTTGTGTGTGTTTATGTTTGGCATATGCCATTCTTGGACCTACCTCACTTTTCTAAAATACTAGTTAGTATTACTACATGGGTTATTTTTGAAAACTCAAGGAGAGAAGGGTATCTTTTCTCATAGATGTAATTTACTTATGATCCTAAAAGTAAGGAGTTGATCAAAAGGTTTCACTTACTACTGATAATCAAGGACTATGATATCAACATACAAAAAAATCTAGAGACAAGACACCAACTATAATATTTTTTTAAACTCATTATTCATGAAGATAACATACGAAAAACTTTTGCAAGAGATTTTATCTTTTATTGTTTTTACTCTATACTAAAGTGATACTATACAATATGTGCAACATCTGGAAATGAGGATGTTGTAAGTGAATTCCATTTACTCCTTGTAGCTAATTTTGAGGGGTTCTTTTCATGGAATTAATGATAATGATGTCAAATCCATGATAATTTCAAGCCTAATTGACTTGAAGCTTCAAGTAATGGATGAATTGAGTGTTATAACAAATGGGATGGTTCAATTAATTAGTGCTACCACCATGATAATTTTGGTAGCAGATGCAAATGGATTTATATATGGGTGGAACACTCAGTCAATTGAACTTAATGAGTTTTCAGTTAATCAAGTTATAAGAAAATTTTTAACATATCTTATTAAGAAGGAGCTTAGCACTAAAATAAATCCAATCACACCATAGATTGACCAAATAATTTACTGTAGATACTAGGATGGAAGCCCAAGATGATGAATGTTTTCAATGGTGAATGTTAAAGATTCAAATGCATCACGCAAATAGGTAAATATTATTGTGTTGTAGCATCATATAAAGAATGGCCAAGATTATGAAATAAAATTCTAAAAGATGTTTTTCTGGAGTGGGCTTGGGTGAAAAATCCAAAAATTTACAAGTTATATAAATTTCAAGGGAGACCCACAAACTCCCTAGGAGATTTGATTGGGAGATGCAATTTTTAAAAAGTAGGTTCTTAAAATGCAACTGGAAAACTATGGTCAACTCTCCCAATCTTTCCAATCAAAGCATATGGTAAATGCTATGTCAAGAGGAAATATTAAGAGAGAGTTGGAGGAGAAATGCTATTTTGTAATTTTGAACTTGTGCAAATTGTAAATTACACCTAAGTCTCCCAAAGTCCCAGTCAACACCAATCAACAGGTGGCCTTAGTGCAAGGGGAAATTCCATAAAAAAATAGAATTTTGTAAAATTTTAATTTACAATTGGTGTTATATATTCCTTATAAGTAAATTTTGAGGGAAATTGGAACCCCAACTACAATTTATAATTAAGCAAATTGTAGATTATAATTGGAGTTCTGGTTTCCGTAAAAAGAGATTTTGAGGGAATCTAGAACTCCAACTATAATTTTCAATTTTCTAAATTTGCAAATTTCAAATTACATCTAGAGTTCCCATTTCCCTAAAGGAACTTCTTAGGGGAGCTACAAGTGCCAATTTACAAGAGGGGCAAAAATTTTCCCCAAAGGCTAAAAAGTGAAAAATAATGCATTTACACATTAAAAAATATGGAGGAAACCATAAAAAAAAAATTGTAAAAATCAAAAGTGCAAAATGCAATGTGTGGAAAAACAAGTTGGAGCCATAAGGTAAAAAGGTGAAATGACCTATGTTTTTGTATCTTCATTTGATTTTCTTGTCCAAGCTCTTCCATGGGAGAAATATTATAGGTTTGCAAGGGTAAGGTGGGACATTGGAGGAAGATCATTCAAATGGCCATGGATTTAGAATATTCCCATGCCATCATTGCAAGAGTAGGTTATTTTATGGCATATATATGAGGAAGGGTAGCTATCAAAAAGGTTATAGCTATGCAAGTAAATGTTCAAGAGCACTCCATGGAATTACATAAGAAGACAAAGATTGTTGGCCCTCCACCATGAATATTCTCCTTATATGTTGTTTGAAGGCATCTCTAACCATAAAATCGAAGGATGTGCTCTAAATATTCATCATTTATTGTAGAGGTAGTTAAAAGTGTCATTTTTCTTACAAATACATGAATATTCTAGGAATGCCAAAGGATGTTTTCTAACTAAGAGCATCAAGATGAAACTTTGGGGTGTTGACTAAAATTTAGAAAATTTCAAAATGCAACCCCCATTCCTATATTGTAAAAGAAGGGTAAAAAAATGTACAAATTTAGAGCTTCTCCTCTATTCTAGTTGTTTTAGTTCATATTTTTTTAATCTTGAGTATAGGCTCTTCCAAATCTTGGGATCACTATTATGTGCATTTTCTCTTTTTTGCTAAGGTGGTTTTAGATGTAAAACCATTAGTAATCTCTGAGAGCATGTCTATATGTCTCTCATACCCAACATGGAGAAAATCCATCATGCTTCTACCCATGGAAACATTTTAAAGCATTGATGTATGTAGAATTTTCTTTCAAGATAATGGAAAACACCTATGATTCTTAATTTTTTAAAGTTAATGAAATTGAATGAGATGTTTTACATGCTATGTTTATTGGATATCTAGTTTAATGCTTATGTATGGTTTTTATCTTGGGCATAGATTTGGGTTATAAACCCCTTTTTCATAGAGATTTGAAAATATTTTTTTGAATACCTCTTAAGGGCACTGTAGGTTCATCAATTTGATGGGAAAAGGTATTTGAGATTTTAAGTGAAGTGTATGCTCTAGGGTTTCAAGGATCATTTGGGTACTTTCATTATATTATAACCAATGGATGAAAATTACTCCTGGTAGTTCCCCTTAGCTTTTTATTTATTTTTTATACATCTTTATAATAAGTGATGTCATGTATGTTGAAGGAAACCATGTTATTTGAAAAATACTAGCAAATCACCCTTAATTTTCTCATCTAACTTATCCTACCCTATCATATCCTATATATAATACCGCCTTTGCATACCATAAGTATAATTTTTCATGGATATACACAAAATATTACATAGTTAATATGTTTCTATGTTTTGTGATTTAAAGACTAGCATTGTAGTCTTTGATGCAGCCCTTTATTGTTGAAAATTCTTTACAATGAAGTTTACAATCACTTTCCCATCTATTTTTAGTAGTTCTTATGTGACCTAGATAAATTTTTCATTGCATGTGACAACCCTTCCCATGTGGAGTGAACAATTTTAGTTGTGCCCTAGCCACATTTGTGTTACCTTGTGCCAATAATCCCAATGAAGGATGAATTATAGAATCACTCCATAAGGAAAAGCTACCCCATAAGTCCTCTCACTTTAGTTCAAGCAAAGCCAAAAGTACCATCGAGATGACCATACCTTTTGTCAGTGCCTCTTTATCATTGTTTGCATTTGGTTCATTCTTGATGACAAACCCTCCCTCAACTCTAATGACATACTAGCAAGTTTTTCATCTTAGTTTTTCATTTTCTTCAAGTGTGCAAGGTTGAGCATGATAGGTATACAAACAATAACTAACACTTTGTTGGTGCCATTTCTAGGGACTAAAATCAAATCTTGGTCACTTGTGTTGTTGGGGACTCTTGTAGAGAGTTGTAAATAATTCATGGTTTTAAATTTCTCTCCCTATTTGTGCTATTTTGACTATCTTTGGTTCATCAACATAACCACTTTATTGGAACCATTTTTAGGGAATTAAATTGAAGTCCTAGTTACTTGTGTTACTGGGAAATCTTCCAAATACATGTAAGTAATTCATGGTTTTAAATTTATCTACTTATTTGTGCTACTATAAATATCTTTGGTTTGTCAAATTTTTACACTCTACTAGGGATGTGCCAGGAATTGAGAGATTTGATAATTCAAATTATGCTATGTTTATTGTAAACAAATATTAAAATTGCATGTTGGAAGGTGGTTTTCCTATTTGGAAAATTGTAGTGTATTTGTGTTATTATCTCATTGTTAAACTCAGCAAGTATGTTTTCAACATGTATCATAATCAATTGTTAATTATTATATTTTAGAAATTTGATTCTAGTGGTGACTATAATTTTATCATCTAATTTTAAGGAAGATTAGTGCCTATTTTGAATATCTTCATTTTAGATTTGAGTGTTCTTTCTTATTTTCAAAGCTGGAAGGATTTAGATCATCCTTCAAAGTTAACTCATCCAAACAACTTGTCTTACCCCTATGTTTGCATCAAAGAAGCGGGATAAAAATTTGGAGGCCTATAAAATGGACAAGTTAATCTAATAAATACTGTCTATATTCTCAAGATTTTGATAATCTAGAAATTTTGTTAAACTCCCCATTATTGAGGACCTTCATATCTCTCTTAGTCATTCTAAAACTTATAGTCCTAATTATTATCCAACTCCTTCTTAACCAGCTCAATCCACTCCCAAGTTTGATTCCAAAAGTCCCCCTCATTCACCCATCCATATCCCTTTGCCATTTATTCTTAAGCCTCCCATTGAACCAATCATGAGGTGTTTAGATTAATATGAGAATGAACGTCTTGTGTTCCACATTCCCAAGTTTAAACCTATCAACTTTGATGAAATGGAAGGTTATCCTAATGAAGTCCTAAATTAAGTAATCAACCACCTTCAAAAGTTTCAAAGGAACCATGCAGTGAATGGTGATTAACAGCTAAGTGATTTTTCAAAATATCATTGAAGATTATGAGTTTGAGTATGACGATGTGTGCATTATGTTATTTATGCATATGCTAAAAGAAGATGCTGATGAATGGTTCAATTCCCTTCCCCATGGATGGATTGATTCATGGTAATAGATGAAGAATGTTTTTAGAATTTCATATTGTGATAGAATTGATTTGAGGTTCTTTTTGGATGAGTTTGAAAACATCAAAATGATTCCCGATGAGTGTGTGCAATACTTCAACACATGGTTCAACAAAACTATGATGTAGTTACTTAAGAACATAAGGCCTAGTGATATAGTCTACTTTATCAAATAATGTGATGCTTTTGACAATAAAATTGCATACTACTAGAGGAAAAAGGCTACCAAAAACCTATAGTTGGAATTAAATATTTCCATATAAATTGAGAATAATATCAAGGATGTGGAAAGGTCTAAGAATAAATAGGCTGATGTAAAATTGGTCAATCTAAAAAAGACACAATCCATAAAGATAACCAACCTTGAAGAGACTATTAAAAATTTGTCCTCTATTATCAAATAAATGTCCTACAAGCTAGCCTGGGTTGAGAAAGGGATCCCTCATGGGTGTATCAGTCAAGAGAGGGATCCAAATCCAAATCAAGCATAAAAGGGATTGTTTTCCATAATCAAGACAATGATAGAGGGAAGAGGCCTGCACATGAAGAGATAACAAATAGAAATTAGAATAGAGGGGATGAAAAAGAACTGCTTGATCTATTAAATGCTAAAGTGAATGTAGTGAATTGTGATTTTGATGTTGATTGGTGTGATAAGTTCTTTGCTCGTAATCTATTATGTAATAAAGCTGAATCAATTAATGAAGATGCAGATGATCTTGAATCTACATCTAATGATGATGAGAGTTTGATGTTCAATTTTAAAAGACCTAAAAGTAAGATATCCACCTCTATGGAATTAATTAGTGATAATATTATTGATTAGTTTTAGAGTTTAGTAAAAAAATGATGTGTCCTAAATTGAGAATTTGTGTGTGATGTTAATATGGCAAAATCATACAAGTTACCCATTCGTGATTTTAAATTTTTAAGATCAATAAACATTATAAAATATGATGGGGCAATTTTTCAATTGAGGATATTAAATGCTAATTAATGCAATAGTTTTCCAAGAGAATTAATATTACTTGATAAGAAACTATCAAGGTTGTTACCTTTTTGGTCGCCCTTATTCAATTTTTTGTGAATTTTGCCAAAAAATAAGTTCACCCGCTTATCATCTTTTATGTGTGAAATTTTCAAATGAATTGAAGCTTTTAGTTGAGCTTGAACCATCCTCAGAGTTCAAAAGTTCAATGGTTCAATTTTTCTCAAAGTGAACTATTTGTCCCTTTGTGTATTTTAATCATGAGTTTGAACCTAACAATTGAAGTTGAACCCTTTTTTGGAGTTCAAGAGTTCAATGGTTCAAGATTTCAATAATTCAATAATTCAATACTTGATATTTTTTAAAGAGTCATGTTTACTCAATTCTCTTATATACATTAATACATCGTTGAACCTACCACTTGAACTTCATAGCAGAGTTCAAGAGCTCAATGGTTCACTATTTTAAAGTTCAAAGTCTTTGGAAAGGTCATGTGACTATTGGTCAGTCTATGTAGTTCATCTCATATCTTTAATCCTTGAAGTTGAACCACATTGACAAAAGTTTAAAGGTTCAATGGTTTAATGACTATACTCTCATCGTGCCTTGAGGCTTTCTTTAAGTTAAAATTAGTGAGAGTTTTATAATAGAATATATCTAAAACTCATTATAAAGCAAAAAAATTTAAATTTTCATGAGGTTACAGATAATCATTATTCATTAAAATCTCATGTAAAAAAATGCTTGCCATTAATACATATGTCAGAGTACATGTCTTATCAAGTATGTTTAGCATGTATTGTTTCAATTTAATTATTCGATCTAGTTAACATCTGTATCAAGAGAGAACAATTCATATTTAGCAAATAAGCATACTAGGTGATACAAAGGAGAACAACATAGGAGATATAAGATATTTGTTACTCAAATCCACAGTGATTTTAGATAAATTTAAGGTGAGTTTTACTCTTACTATAAGCTATTTCCATTACTTGGTTGGAAAGAAGAATCCTTTTGAGTTTACGGCATTACTTAAGAAGTTTAAAACTTTTTCTTTTTATTATATCCTCCAACCTGTAGCCATGAAATCTGCATGTCTTGATTATGAGCATGTTCTCCTCCTAAAATTGGAGACACTTCTCTGGTCCAATATGACATGGAAGATTTTAAAGAAAGGGCTAGAAATCTTGTGTTAAATCCTATGATGTAGAAGATAATATAAAGTGGCTTGGTTGAAGCTGCAGCCTTTCCCATGGCTGTATAATGCCCTAAATTAGTTCTAGAATGAATGAATAGATACTAACCTTAGAATAGGTGTATTAGGACTATAGATGGTAATGTTTTACTACATAACAACATATGAAACTTAATGTCTGTGATGAGAATTCCTCCCAAGGAACCATATTCTAACCTCAGTATTACTTCTTCCTATGGTTATTTGTTATTAAAGAAAGTAATTTATAGGAGCGTAATTACAAGAAATTATATTTTGAAATTCATAAAATAGGGTTCAAGACTACCCAGACCATTAACAAGGAATCACATGATTCTATAAATACAAGATATTATAGTATTAATACACATGCTAAAGGGAAATGCTGATGCATATTATTAGGAAGACTAGATGTACTTTTTCATATAGGTGATCCTCCAAGGAGAGAAATATTTGGATTGGGTATAAATTGTAGCTAAATGTTTGCATCAGAGTTTAAGTAATTGTTTGGGAAATACAAATTTTTATGTCTTCTTACTTCTTCTATTGCTTGGCATCTACAAGACAATGGGTAGGATTACCTCATGCACCCTTGGTTGAAGTCAACAAAATTTATGACTATTACTCACAGTTACATTTGCATAATTGGTATGTGGATTACAATAGCATTAATGATGTTTTTACTAGAAGAATGAATTTTGAATTAACAAAAAACATTAATAAAAGGTTGTCTGATGAAGCTATGAAACTGATCAACATTTATGGTAGTTTCTTGATTCAATTTTCCAAGTTCAATTATATCAGAGTTAGGGGTTTTGACGGTGAACCTTTAAGGTTACCTAGGTATGTTTTTGACTAATTTGTGTTAATATAAGTCTGTAGACAATTAGCAAATGTGAATAAAAAATTCCTAACAGAAGAGAAATCTAGTATATCTTTTCCTATACAACTTGGATGTTATTCATGCAAGTCAGTATCTAATACTTTGAATTTATAATTAGATATTTAAAAATTTCAATTTTTAATACTTCACAGTCATATCACAATTTGATAGCAAAGGTTTTTCCAAGGATAACTTGGATCTTAGAACAAAGTTTTCACATATTCCTCAATTAGAGGATTATTAGGAGGATTGTTCAGATGAATTTGAGGTTAGAAGAAGAATGTGGTCTAGGTTCTCCCTAGGGAAAATTATTACCCTTAATTTAAATATGGACTTTTTTAGAATTTTTGATAATGTAGAATTGGTGACTGATCCATAATTTAAACAAATAAAATAATCACCTATTTTAGAAATTAATAGGGATAAAAATGAAGAAGATAGAATTTAGGTTAAGACCCTCCTAGTGATAAGGAGAATTGAGCAATGGTTGAGAGAGCAAAAACTAGGGGCAGATCAAAACAAAGCTTATCAACAATGTACATCAATAATTGAATCACCATACCCAATAATCTCCTCTAACCAGCTTATTATTATATGTGATACAGGTACTTCCAATTAAAAAAATGGAAAGGATCATATCATTGAAGGATCTGAGAAGGACCTTATAACTACCTTGCCTCCTCATGTCACTAGATCAAGGACTCAAAGTAAGAGAAGAGTCAAATTTTTTAAAAAGTAATTGTAGATTTGAATTTTGAAGAGGATTAAGATGAATCCATAGGCGATAAACAATTTGATTCACTAATGGTCGAGGATGTTAGTACAGATCAATAGACAAAGATTTCTTCTAATTCTACCAACTTGATGATTATTTCAAATGTGCCTTCCGATCAACCAAATTTTGATAAAGAAGTCTCAGCCTCTACACCTAAGTGGCTAGAAAGCTCAATCAACAACAAAAGGAAAATAGTACCTTTTTTTTTTGCCCTTGGAGGATATGGTAAGTGTTTAGGAAAAAATCCTAAATCCAAGAAATTAAAAACAACATCCAGGGTAGAAATTGACCCTAACATAGGGAATTGGAATGTAAAAATAGCCCAGCTAAGAACCAATGAGGAAGTTCAAGATCCTACAGTTTAAGAATTTATAATTGAAAAGGTAGATCTTGGGACTGCATCATGTGCCATGGATGTGCATCACCTTGAATCATCCACCAAAAGGATAGTCAGTAGAATAGGGAGAGAATATTAAAAAAAAAATGAGTTAGGAAATTTTAGAACTAGACCACTGTTGTTGACAATATATGTGATGTTTGTCTAAGACATTTTTCATCTATGAATGAAAAGGAGAATCAATTACTAAATACTTATATCTATGTATTTGAGTATTTGAAATTAGTTTTTCTATGTGAAATCTTCTTTCATATAGTAATTACTATTCCATTAGACAATTCATTATATGTGTTTTATCCCTTACTGGTTCAACAATATATATGTTTATCTATTTGATTATTATTAAAGATAGAATCTATGTATTATATTATCCATTCCTATTATAAAATATCACATTCATATCATGATGATGTATGGATGTTAGTTTACCTTTAAACACTTTCTGGTTAAAAGTGTATCTAAATATTTGAATTCATTAAAAATCTTAAAGGGAATTGTACCTTAATTCAGAGGGGAACTAGTCTTAATAGTTTACCCATTTGTTGTTTAACTTATTTATTCTTGAAAGAATAAGGGTATGGAGTCAAAATAAAACATTTTTAGATAAGGACAAATCTATTATCCAACAATTTTTGGCGACACCACTGGGGAATCGAAATTTAAATCTTTACTAAAATATTAGTCACCTTAATATGAGGCGATAATGGTGCTTCCACATGAAAATGTATTTCCTATTTTTTAACCTAATCTTAGTTTTTAAGATGAATAGGAAGATATAATTAGTTAGTTAAATAATCTTGCTTGGTATTCTCATCAAAATATTAATGATTATAAGATAGCAAGCATAATATTAGAAAAAGAAGAAGAATTGGCTGATAATATGAGATTGGTGTTACTCAAGAAAAGAAAGAGGTAAGCAAAAAACACAGCAAGAAATTACACCCCCTAAAGTACAAATTTAATAATTACAATATCATAAGGTAGATTATAGAAGATACAGAAGGTCTTTGAGAAGAGAAAGAATTGAGGAATCTACTTTTCAAGCATTGAAAAGCTTAAATTTTCCTTATATTCCTACCCATGTTAGAAAAACTAGAAGTAGACCTCTTATCCCTCCTAAACCCTCTACATCCTGTAGCTATCAATCCTTAACTCTTTTTGGTACCATCTATCCTTCTACCATAATTTTTCTTCCAATGGCCCAACCTTGGGGCACAGCCAGAAGACCTCTAAATTTAGGGGCCAACCTAAATCCTCTACCTAAAATGCAAGGTGAAATTTACCTAAATTTAATGGATATGGAAGACAATCAAGAGAAGAACATTTGAATGCCTTTGTAGTAGCATGTGGTGTGTTAAGCATGGAGCATCAAGATGTATCCATAAGGCTTTTTGTGCAAACTATAACTGATATTACAACACAATCGTTTTATCATCTAATTGATTCCTCAATAAAAAACTAGATTGATGTGAAAACTATGTTTGAAAATATGTTTAAAAGAATAGAAGATGAACATTCCCTTCTTACTCAATTAACTCAGCTCAAGAAGGAGATAGATGAATCCATGAGGGAATTTATAGCCAAATTCAATAGAATTGTGCACAAGATTCCTACTTCTAAAAGACCAACTGTTGAGAATCAAAAACGTTTCTTTATTAATTATATGCCTCTTGATATAAGTTTTCATCTTAGAAGAGGTGTAATTGTCAATTTAATAGACACATAATCATGGAAGTTGAGTTAGATGATGATCTTATTATGGCCATAAAATGGGAAAAATAAGTCCAAGTATCTAATGCTCATCCCTCATCATCTACAGATCATGTAGTTCAAAGGATAGTTAATGATATGATTGCCCTAAAAAGATAATTAATTAAAGCTAGTGCTTCATTCCAAAAACCATATCAAGATATTGGTAGGACAAATCAATAAGCAAATATTGATAAGACATTACTACTTGCATCAATACAACCAACATTGACAATTGAAGCCCCTCTTGGAATATGTAACATGTGTGTCTTTCATTTCACTACTAATCATGAAAAAAATTATTGTTTAGAGATGCTTAGATATACTCAAATGACTACTACTTAAGATCTCCTAGGGGAGATTACTAAAAAATAAAGGAGCTTTGAGAGACATGGTGACTCTAAAATACACTTCTTAGAATATGATTCAGATTCAAAAAGAGGAGGTAAAATATTGGTTACTCTTGAAGATACTTCATGTGTTTTGCTTACCAGAAGTCAAAAGAATTTGAAATTTCCTAATAATCAAGAAGTTCCTGTTAAGGATAAGGAACCTTTTACTAATACCTTTGATGCTAATTTTAAGACCCAAAAAAATAAATTGTTACATAGAAATGATTGTGAGACTTTTTTGATATTTTAGAATTTTATAAGTCTAAAAAAATTTGAATATTCCCTAATAAATACCCTAGGTTAAAACCCAAATAACTTGATAAATTGGTTAAATATGTCAAAAATGGCCCTACACAAGTTGAACCTAAAATTCAATTAAATGTTAACACTAAGTCTCCCATTGCCCAATTATTTACTTCTCCACTTGAATCACCCACTCATACTTCTAGAATGACCCTCAATTCATCTAATGATACTACTTATACGGCTGATATGAAACCCAACCCATTTTATGTTTCTTTGTTCATAAATGGTCATAAACTCAACAATTGTATCATAAACTTAGGTACTTCTGATAATATAATTCATTCCTTTGTATCCAAAACCTTAGGCTTATCCCTTACAAAAATATTTGGCAGATTTTATTCCATGGATGGCAAAAAGATTTCTTTACTTAGAAAAATTAAAGATACATGAGTTGCTCTTATATCTTTTCTTGATAAAAAGGTGAAGTTGACTATTTTGGTAGTAGATATCCCTATTAGTTATGGGATGTTGTTGAGTAGGAATTTTTGCAAAGATTTGGGAGGCCAGATTAAATTGGATTTGTCAAAAGCTACAATTCTAGTGGAAAAATAGAATGTTAAGCTAGAACCTAAAACTAAATACAAGTTTATGTTATATCCTTCTGATGATCCTAAGTCTTAGATTTTATTTGAAGAATGTGAATTTGGTAACTATTTTCTCTCCTCTAAATATTTAATAGAAGAATCTATCCCTAATTCTTTTCATTCAAATGATCTACGGAACATGGAATTTGAAGACAATTGTTCTACCATTAGTTCAGGAGCAAGGGTTGTGTTGATCTCACCTTAAGGTGAAACTTTTCCTTACTCTTTCAAACTAGAACTTAAAAACACTAATAACACTGCAGAATATGAAGCTTTATTGCTTGGGTTAAATGAAGCTAATGGAAATGGTGTAAAAATATTCAAGGCAAGAAGAGATGCTAAATTAATTGTTAAACAAGTGAGAGGCATTTTTTTAGTTAAAAATGACAAATTAAGACATTACAAAAATAGAGTTTGGGATGAGATAAAATGTTTTGATGTCTTTTCTATTGAAGGAATTCGTAGAGACCATAACACTTGGGTATATTCTCTAGCAGTATCAGCTTATCTTCTTCTCCCACACCCCAATTTTGAAAGGGATTCATTTATAATAGAACTATTCTAACATCATAATGTCCTAGACAATGTTAAAAATTTGCAAGCTTTTGAGAGTAATAAACATATCAAAATTATTTTTGGAGAATGTCGATATGTTCCTAGGGACTTATTTTGAAGGTTTTGAAATAGAATGTAAAGAATTTAGTCTTGATTTAGGGATCAATCCAAAAGATGATATAATTCAATTAAAAGGAAATAAAATCCCTAAAGGATTGATCTCTCTAGAATAGTTATTCACTAGATAAGATGAATATACTAAAAGAAAAATTATCCTGAAACCTAACAAAATGGAGGATTATGAGAAAATCAACATTGGAAGTGAGACTAACACCAAATGGATCTCTATTGGTAGGTGTTGTTCATTAGAGGAGAAAAATGAATTAATTAATCTATTAATTAAGTATAAGGATGTCTTAGCTTGGTGCTATGATGAGCTTAAAATTTTTAGATGTGGACAGTTTCAACATCGTATTCCTTTGAAATCAAATGCAATTCCATTCAAGCAAAGGATGAAAAATTATAACCCAAAAGTTGTTGAGGCTAACTTTAAGGAGATTGACAAGATGTTGAAGGCTAGGATTATTTATCCAATTCATTACTCTATTTGGGTGGTGAATATTGTTCCAATATGCAAAAAGAACAGAGAAATAAGAATTTGTGTTGACTTTAGGAATTTGAATCAAGCTAATTTAAAATATAATTATCCCTTACCTATGATGGATCACATCTTGAAAACTGTTGTTGGATCAGAAATGATGTCCATTTTAGATGGGTTCTCAGGTTGTAATTAGATAAGTGTGGCTGTAGCTAACCAACATAAAACTACTTTCACTACACCTTGAGGAATTTTTTATTATAACTATATGCCCTTTAGTTTCATTAATGCTAGTGTAACATTTCAATTGGTGATGGATTCATCCTTTAAAGATTTGAAAGATAGAATTGTTGTCATTTATCTTTATGATCTGACTATTTTCTCTAAAAAAGGTAGGATCATCTGAAGGATTTGGAGATCATTTTACAAAGATGTTCGAGTCATGGGATATCTTTTAACCCTAAGAAGTTGGTCTTCTATGTTACAAAAGGGAAGTTGTTTGGACACCTAGTTTCAAAAGGTGGAATCAAAATTGACCCAAAAAGAGTTAGAGCAATGCAATAGCTAAGCCTTCCTTTTAATAGGACTAGAGTTATGTATTTCTTTAGCTAGATTAATTTTCTTAGAAGGTTCATTCCTAAATTTGTTGATATTACAAAATATATTGTGGGGATGATGAGTGAAAAACAAGCATTTAGATGGAATAGAGCTGTGAAGAAAGCATTTGAAGATATTAAAGAGGTGATTGCATAAACACCTAATTTGCTAAATCATAATTTTCCAAAAAGATTTTGTTATTTACTATTATTCTTCAGATCATACCATGTCTGGTATCTTGTTATAGAAAAATAAATTAAATATAGAAGCCCCAATAGACTTTATGAGTGTTCCTCTCAAGAATCATAAACTTAAATATTCTTTGGCTGAGAAACAAGTTTTTCGTATAGTAAATGTTGTTAAACAATTTAGATATTATATACTTCATTCTCATTCAGTTGTATTTGTTCCTAGTTCAGTGGTGAAAAGCATTATGGCTCAACATGATGTTGGGATGAACAATAAAGCAACATGGGTTGCTAAGATTCAAGAATACGGCCTGGAGATTAGTCCAACCACATTAGTTAGAGGTTAAGATATGTCCAAATTGATAGTCAAAAATAAAAAACAAAAAGAAGAGGAAATTCCTACTGTCCTATTGGTAAACTTAAAAGATCCATAGTTCCTAAACATGGCACATTATCTTACTTATAGAGATTATTCTAGTCACTTATCCCCTAAGGAGAAAAGGAATCTAAAGTTAAAATTAGCAAAATATGTGATTTGGGGTGATTTCTTATACAAAAATGGACTAGATATGACCTTCCTGAGGTGTGTAGATAAAGAAAAACAATAAAAATTATTGTAAGTTTTTCACAATGAAGACTGTGGTGGACATTTCTCTTCTTCGGTCACAACATTCAAAATCCTTAAAAATTGTTATTATTGGCCAAGTATGTTCAAAGATACATATAAATGGGTAGCTAACTGTGAAAAATACAAATTATATTTAGGAAGACCACAACTTGGAACATTACCATTGAGACCTATCATTATTGAAGAGCCTTTCAAACAATGGGGATTAGACTTCATTGGGCCTCTTTCACCTCCTTCAAGTCCTGGTCATACACACATTTTTATAGCAACTAATTATTTTATGAAATGGGTTGACACAGCTCCTTTGAAGAGAACCACTTTAGAAGTGGTATGTAATTTTCTCAAAGAAAATATAGTGGTATATTTTGGTGTTCCTAATATTGTAGCAGACAACACTACCATTTTTTCTTCAATAGAACTTACTTTATTCTAATATGAATATAGTATATCTCTTTCTCACTCATAAGATTATTACCCTCAAGGTAATTGACAAGCGGAGTCCAGTAATAAAAATTTGATATCCATCATGAAGAAATTGGTAAGTGATAAGCCTAGAGATTGGCATAAGAAACTATATGAAGCACTTTGGGCTGACAGGGTAACCCCAAAAAGAGCAATAGGAATGGCACCATTTGAGCTAGTTTATGGTATAGAATCACAATTATCATTACCTTTAGAATTATTTATAGCTAAATTACAAAATGTTATCGAAGATCATTACTTTCAAGATTATTTAGAGAAAAGAGTTATGTACTTAACTAAGATTGAAGAGGAGAGAAATGAACTGGTTGATTATATTATTTCTCATCAAACCAGGATTAAAAATATTTTTTATTAGAAAACTAGACCTAGAAAGTTCATGGAAGGAGATGAAGTATTGCTATGGGATACAAGGAGAGAACCTAAAAGAGCACATGGAAAATTTGATTCACTTTGAAAAGGGACTTTCAAAATTCATTAGGTACTTGGTCCTAATTCTTTTAAATTAGAATATCTGAATGAAGTTATTTTACCCCTGTCTTATAATGGATAGGATCTTAAGTTATATCAACTATGAAATAGGTGTCCCCTATTTTGTACATAGCCTTTCCCTTCTTGTCACATTTTGTGTTTTCCTTTCCCATTTTTGGTTTGTCTTTCTCCTTTTCTTTCATCTCCATGTCCCAGTCTATGCAACCAGAGTTTCTAAGTTCTCTACATTTTTCCATAAAATGAAGTCCCTAGTTAGAGCCAATGTTACCTTTTAAGTCACCCTTGTTCAATTTTTTTGTGAATTTTACCAAAAAATAAGTTCACCTGCTTATCATCTTTTGTGTGTAAATTTTTTAAAAGAATTGAAACTTTCAGTTGAACTTGAACCATCATCAGAGTTCAAAATTCCAATGGTTCAATAGGTTCAATGGTTTAATGTTTCTCAAAGTGAATTGTTTATCCCTTTGTGTATTTCAATCATGACTTTGAACCTTTTAGTTGAACTTGAACCCTTTTTTGGATTTCAACAGTTCAAGAGTTTAAGAATTCAATATTCAATAGTCAATGTTTTGTAAAGAGTCATGTTTACTCATTTCCCTTGTATAAATTAATATCTCATTGAACCTACCACTTGAACCTCATAGTGGAGTTCAAGAGTTCAATAGTTCACTATTTTAATGATCAATGTTTCTGGGAAGGTAATGTGACTATTGGTCAGTCTGTGTAGTTCATCTCGTATCTTTGAACCTTGAAGTTGAATCACATTTCCAAAAGTTCAAAGGTTCAATGGTTCAATGACTATACTCTCATCTCACCCTAAGGCTTTCATTAGGTTAAAATTAGTGAGAGATTTAGAGGAAAATATATCTGAAACTCATTATAAAGCATAAAATTTTAAATTTTCATGAGGTTACAAATAATCATTATTCATCAAAATCATGCATAAGAAAATTCTTTCCATTATTGCATATGTCATAGTGCGTGTCTTATAAAGCATGTTTAACATGTATTCTTTCAGTTTAATTATTCAATCTCATTAATATTTGTATCAAGAGAGAACAATTCAAATTTAGAAAACAAGCATACTAGGTGATATAAAGGAGAATAACATAGGAGGTATAAGATATTTGTTACTCAAATTCATAGTGATTTTAGATAAATTTAAGGTGAGTTTTACTCTTACTATAATCTATTTCCATTACTTGGTTGGAAAGAAGAATCCTTTTGAGTTTACGGTATTACTTAACAAGTTCAAAAAAATTTATTTTCATTATATCCTCCAACCTATAGCCATGAAATCTACATGTCTTGATTATGAGCATAGACCTAGTCTCATATGTTCTCCTCCTAAAATTGGAGACATCTCTCTGGTCCAATATGACTTAGAAGATTTTAAGGAAAGGGCTAGAAATCATGTGTTAAATCCTATGATGTAGAAGATAGTATAAAGTGGCTTGGTTGAAGCTGCATCCTTTCCCATGGCTTTACAATGCCCTGAATTATTTTTAGAATGCATGAATAGATATGAACCTCAAAATAGGTGCATTATGACTATAGATGGTAATGTTTTACTGCCTATCAATAGATAAACCTTAATGTCTGTGATGAGAATCCCTCCCAAGGAACCATATTCTAAACCTCAATATTAGTTCTTCTTATGGTTATTTTTCATTAAAGAAATCAATTTACAAAAGTTTGATTGCAAGAAATTGGCCTTTGAAATTCCAAAAAGTGGGTTCAAGACTACCCAAACCATTAAAAATAAATCACATGATTCCAAAAGTACAATATATTATAGTATTACTACATAGGATAAAGGGCAATGCTCATACATATTATTGGGAAGATCGGATTTACTTTTTCATACAAGTGATCCTCCAAGGAGAGCAATATTTGGATTGGGAACAAATTGTAGTTTAATGTTTGCATCTAAGTTTAAGTAATTGTTTGGGAAATAAAGAGTTTTATATTTCTTCGTACCTCTTCTATTCCCTGGAATCTATAAGACAATGGGTAGGATTACCTCATGCACCCTTGACTAAAGTAAAAAAAAATATGACTATTACTCACAGTTACAGATTCATAATTTTTATGAGGATTATAATAGGGTTAATGCTATTTTCACTAGAAGAATAACTTTTGAATTAACAAATAACATTAATAAACGGCTATCTAATGAAGCTATGCAACTAATCAAAATTTATAGTAGTTTCTTCATTTAGTTTTTTAAGTTCATGTATATCAGAGTTAGGGGTTTTGACAGTGAACCTTTGAGGTTATCTAAGTATGTTTTTGACTGATTTGTGTTAATATAAGTCTACAGACAATTAACACACGTGGAAAAAAAATTCCAAACAAAAAAGAAATTTGGTATATATTTTCCTATCAAACTTGGATGTTATTCATGAAATTCTATATCAGATGCTTTGAGTTTAGAATTAGATCTTAAAATATTTAATTTTTAATACTACATAGTTAGATCACAATTTGACAACAAAGGTTTTATCAGGGATAACTTGCATCTTAGAGCAAGGTTTTCACATATTCCTCAGTTAGAGGATTATTGGGAGGATTGTTCAGATGAACTTGAGGTTAGAAGAAGACTATGGTCTAGGTTATCCCTAGGGAAAATTATTACCCTTAATTTAAATATGGATATTTCTATAATTTTTGACAATGTAGAATAGGAGACTGATCCACAATTTGAACAAATAAAATAATCACCTATTCTATAAATTGACTGGGATAAAAATGAAGAAGATAGAATTGAGGTTAAGACCCTCCTAGTGATGAGCAGAATTGAGAAATGGTTGAGATAGAAAAAAATAGTGGGAGCTCAAAACAAATCATCTCAACAATGTACATCAATAATTGAATCACCATCCCCAATAAGCTCCTCTAACTAGCTTATTGTTATTTATGATGCAGGTACTTACAAGTCAAAAAATGGAAGGGATCCTTTCATAAAAGGATATATGAATGCCCTTATAACTAATCTTCCTCCTCGTGCCACTAGATCAAGGACTCAAAGCAAGAGAAAGAGTCAAATTTTTGAAAAAGTAATTATGGATTTGAATTCTAAAGAGGATTTAGGAGAAGCTCTAGGTGATAAATAATTTGATTCACCAATGACAGAAGAGGTTATTACAAGTCAATAGAAAAATATTTGTTTTGATTCTACCTACCTGATGATTATTTCAAATGTGTCTTTTAATCAACCAATCCTGATAAATAAGTCTCAGCCTCTACACCTAAGTGGCTAGAAAGCTCAATCAGCAACAAAAGGAAAATAATACCATTTTCTTTTCCCTTGGAGGATATGGTGAGTAAGTGTTTAGGAAAAACTCCTAAATATACGAAATTAAAAACAACATCTAGGGTAGACATTGACCCTAACACAGGGAACTAGAATGTAGAAATTCCCTGAGCAAGAACTAATGAGGAAGTTTAAGATCCTATAGTTCAAGATTTTACAATTGAAAAGGTAGATATTGGGACTACCTCACATGCCGTATATGTGTATCACCTTGAATCATCCACAAAAAAGATAGTCATAAAAATAGGGAGAGAATATATTAAGCAAATTGATTTAGGAAATTTTAGAACTGGACCACTATTATTGACAATATATGTGATGTTTATCTGAAACATTTTTCATCTATGAATGAAAAGGAGAATAAATTATTGGATACTTAGATCTGTGTGTTTGAGTATTTGAAATTAGGTTTTCTATGTGAAATCTTCTTTCATATAGTGATTACTCTTCCATTAAACAATTCATTGTATGTGTTTTATCCCTTACTAGTTCAATAATATATATGTTTATCTATTTGATTATTATTAAAGATAGAATCTGGGTATTCTATAATCCATTATTGTTATGATATCTCTCATTCATAGCACGATGATATATTGATGTTATTTTACCTTTAAACACTTTTTGGTTAAAAGTGTATTTGAATATTTAAATTCATTGAAAATATTTAATGGAGTTGTACCTTAATTTAGAGGGGAACTAGTCTTAATAATTCACCCATTTGTTGTTTAACTTATTTGTTATTGAAAGAAGGGCATGGAGTCAAAATAAAACATTTTTAGATAAGGACAAATCTGTTATCGAACAAAGGTGATGCTCTAAAAGACACTACCCCTACAAATCTAAGGCCATGGTAGGTAAGTAAGGAACTAAAGAAAACTACAGTAATCCCAATTTTTTCCAAAATAGAACCTATGTCCCAAATTATTAAGGCTAGAGGTGTTCCTACTAGTAATAAAGTACCTTTGATATCTATTATTGCTAAGGGTGAAAATGATGTTAAAACAAACCTACCCTTGAAGATTACTATTAAAAATGCAAATCTAGCTCAGCTTGATTTGCTTCAAACTTTAAGTGATTGTATTCTGGTTGAAGGTGTTGTCACTCTTCCACCTAATATGCATTTTCCTCAATATAGTGTGTGTGATATGACCCAAGTGTTGAGACAACTAAAAATCATAATGCCATTTGTTGAGTTATTTTGAATATTTGAACATAGGAAGAGAACATTTGAGTACTTGCAATTTGGTGAGAAATATTTTTCAAATGAAATTAATTTACTAGAAACACCCTAAAAAAAAGATGAATAGTCAAAAGAGGTTGTTGAAGCAACCCTAGAAGTTTTTTTGGGGATTGTATTGGCATAACATCAGTTGAAAGTGGATGTACTTTATAAAACCATCTTGATCAATGGTTTGATTATCCATAATTTTATGCTTGATTTTGGATCTTCTTGTAATATGACTCACTTGGGTGTCTTAAATAATATTAGAATAAAGATTACACCAGCCTTTGGGAGGTGTTATAACATGGATTCATGAGAGGTAGTAGTTGTTGGACAAGTTAAAGGGTCAGTAGTGTAGTTGGTAGTGCATCCAGGTAAGTATTTGGATATGGATGTGATAGTTGTGGATTGCCAGACTAAATGGGGGATGCAACTGTCATGTAAATGGCCTTATATCATGTGTGAAAGTATATAAATGGACTTGTCTTATGTCATAATTCTATTACAGGGTGAGATTGTCAAACTTCATAGGGAGCAAAAGATGTTGCATATAATTGAAGATCCAAATCATGCCTTAAATGAAGTATTATACACAAATGTGGAATTGGTATCTTTATTGACAATATTGATGTTGATAAACAACCTATTGTTGTTGATGTTGAACATGACAATGAAGGTCCATTTTAGAAATTAGCATTTGATAGGACTTGTCCCAATCTTGATATTAAAAATGGGGTTATCTTTTATGTCCCCAAAGATAAATATTTTAAATTCTCTTTCAAGCTAATTTTTTAGTGCACAAATGACATTAATGAATTTGAGATAGTCTTGCTTGGTACTCACTTCATTGCAGCCAAGATTTTTTTTATTTATAACTATTAAAGGTGTACCAAAGTCTTTTAGCTTGGTCTTATCTAGATTTAAGATCATACAAGAAGGATTTATCTCAAAGTTTCATCCCATTACATCCTAAAAACAATACCATTATGGAAGTGTAAAGGTTCATTTACTTCATCCTAGCCACTAAACTAATAGAAAAGTTAATGAAACTAGGGGATGATGAGATTTTGGAGCCATTAGTTGATGGAAAATAGTTGACACACTTCCTAGATTGAGTCTATAAGCTATGTATATAATTGTATAATGTATAGTATTGATGTTTTTTCTTTGTTTCCCCTTTGCTCTAGGCCTTAGTTGTATAATTCCTTTTGTGTTTTTTGTTGTGTGTCTACCTTGTTTTGTTGAGACTTCATGGGTGTTTTCTAAAATTAATTATGTTTTGATTCCATAGTCTAATTGATTGGTACCTAATCTTACATTTTAGGGTTCTTTGCACACTTGTAGGGGGTGTACATCCCTGAGCGAGAGCCAATGTTGGTGTGTAAAAAAATCATGTAGGCCAGTGAATTATGGGATCTAATGTGGAGGTCTTTAGTGCTACATGGAACAAGGGAAGATCCACTGACTAAGTATTGAAACCCATGCCATAACATACCCCTACCACATGGAAAGTCAAAGAAACAAAATTAAAATGTTAATCTTTAAAAAAAATCATGGTTGTGTGGAAGCATGGTGGAGATATAATGCATTAACTGGAGATCTGATAATTTCCAATAGTACCATAGAAATCCATTTAGGATCTAGTTGAGAAAATTTAATGTTTAAAAATTGTAAATGAGGGGGACAAGTTCCACTATAAGTTAGGGGTCATAAAAGCAACATTATTTACGGGTTGAGAAGTCCATTAAGGATTTCTATGGAGAGAACACCATACAAAATGCAATTTTTGAAATGAAAAATTATAATTTAGTTATCTAGTTCTAGATCGTATGGAACAAAGGGATGGAAAGAAATCAAAAAAGCAAAAACTAAAATGCAATTTGCAGTTTGAAAAATTACAAATTACATGAGAGGTTGTGGATCCCATGAGGTAAAGATAGGAATGATTAGGAAAACCAAAGTTAGAAAATGTATGCACCTAGATGCATGTTGTAGAGGACATGTATGGTATGAAACAAAATTCTCATGTTTGGTGTACTTTATTCTTATTCTAAGATATTCAAATAGAATAATTTACATGGAGATGGTACAAACTAATCCAAGTAGAATCCCTACTGAGAATTATCTGGAAGAGTCCAATGTGTTTTTACCAAGCTAACCAAAACCTTTACTATAATTTTATGGATGTTTGTTTTTGGCATATAACATTCTTGAACCTGTCTAGTTTGTCCAAAATGCCAGTTAGTATTAATACCTGTGGCATTCTTAAAAAAATAAAGGAATGAAGGGCATCTCTTCTCATGGATGTAATGGTATAAGTATCCTAAAATCAAGGAGTAGATCAAAAGGTTGCACTTGTTACTGGCAATCAAGGAGTATGTTGTCAACATCTCAAAAATATGGAGGTAAGATGATGATTGTAACTTTTTAAAAAACTCATTATTCTTAAATATAACACCTAAAAAATTTATGCAAGACATGTTATCTTTTAGTTTCTTTACTCTATATGATAGCGAGATTGTTATCTACAACATGTGCAATATTTAGAAAGGAAGATGTCTTAACAAGATGTCATTCACTCCTTCTAGCTTATTTTGAGGGGGTTTTTTCATGCAATTGATGATAATGACACCAAATCCATGAAACATTCAGGCCTTATTTATTCTAAGATTAAAAGAATGGATGAATTGAGTGTAGTGACAAATGAGATGGTAATTTGATTGAATCTGCCATCATGCTAATTTTGGTAGTAGATGTGAATGGATTGATAAATGGGTGGAATACTCAGATAGTTGAGCTTATTGGGTTTTTAGTTGATCATGTTATAGGTAAAATTTTAATTGATCTTATTAAGTAGGAATTTGGAAATAAAATAAAGATAATCCCACCATTGATTGACTAGATTATCTATTGTAGATAGTAATATTGAAGCCCAAGATAATGAAAATTTCCAATGGTGAATGGTCCAAATTCATATGCATTATGAAAATAGAGAAATATTTTTATGTTGTAGCATCGTGTAAAGAATGTCCAGGTTTTTGAAAATGTTTTCTATAAGGTATTCTATTGGAATGGATTTGGGTGAAAAATACAAAAAATTTCAAGTTCTATAAATTATTAGGGAGACCCTCAAAGTCCTTGGGAAATTTGAGTGGGATATGTAATTTTCAAAAAGAAGGTTCTCAAAATACAAGTGCAAAATTATGGTCAACACTTCAAATCCTACTAGTTAAAGTATATGAGAAAAATCAATTCAAGAGGAGAAATTCAAGGAGAATTGGAGGAGAAATGCAATTTTAGAAGTTTTCACTTGTGCAAATTGGAAATTGTACCTGGGTTTCCTAAACCCCCATTCAACACTTGTCAATAGGTGGCCTTAATGCAAGGGGGAACTTCCATAGCCAATTACAGTTTTACAATTTTTCAAAATTACAATTTGAAGTTGGAGTTCTCAATTCCCTAAAAGGGAATTTTGAGAAAAATGGGAACTCTAACTTCAATTTGCAATTTTGTAAACTTGCAAATTGAAAATTTCATCTAGAGTTCCCATTTCCCTAAGGTAACTTCTGAAGGGAACTATAAGTACAAATTATAGTTTTGAAATTTGTAAATTAAAAATGTGTAAAAGGGTCCAAAATCTCCCCCAAAGACTAAAAAGTGAAAAATAATGCATTTATGAATTAAAAATGTGGAGGGAACCATAAAAAATAAAGTTGTAATATTTAAAGTGTTGAAAAACAAGTTGGAGTCAAAAGCTAAAAAGGTGAAATGACCTAAGTTTTTATATTTTCATTTCCTTTGCTTGTCCAAGATTTTCCATGTGAGAGATATTACATGTTTTAAAGGCCAAAGTGGGCCATTAGAGGATGATCATTTAAATGTCCATGGATCTAGAATATTCCCATTCCATCATTGCAAGATTAGGTTGTTTTATGGCATGCATATGAGGAAGGGTAGTTATCTAAAAGCTTCCAGCTATGCAAGCAAGTGGTTAAGAGAATCTCCGGGTAGTTTCAAAAGAAGAAAAAAATTATTAGCCCTCCACTATGAATATTTTCCTTCAATCTCATTTGAAGGCATATCCAGCCAAGAAATTAAAGAATGTGCTCCAAATGTTCATCATTTCTTATAGAGGCAATTAGAAGAATTATTTTTCTTGCAAATACATGAATATTCCAGGCATGCCAAAGGATTTTTCCTAGATAGGAGAATTTTAGTAAGACTTTGGGGTGTTGACTGTAATTTTAAAAATTGAAAACTGTAACCCCCATTCCTGGATTATAAAAGAAGGGTAAAAAAATGTGTAAATGGAGTGATTCTCCTTTATTCTCATTATTTTGGTTGGTCTTTATTTTTATCCTAAGTATAGGCTCTTCCAAACTTTAGGAACATTGTTATTTGTATTTTATCTCTCTTAATAAGGTGGTTGTATTTGTAAAACCATTACCAAGCTATGAGAGCATGTCTATATGTCTCCCTTGCACAACATGGAGCAAACACACCATGCTTGTACCCATGAAAACATTTTGAAACATTGATCTATGTAAAATTTTATTTTAAGATAATATAAAATACTCATGCTTCTTCCTTTTTTATTTTTAATGAAATGCAATGAGTTTTTTTTTTACATGTTATGTTGATTGGATATCTAGTTTTGTGCTTTTGTATGGTTATCATCTTGGGCATAGATATGGGTTATAAACCTTGTTTCACATATATATATTTAAATATTTTTTTGAATACCTCTTAATGGCACCATGGGTTTATGAATTTTATGGGGAAAGGTATTTGATATTCTAAGTATAGTACATGATCTAGGATTTTAGGAATCATTTGGGTACTTATATTGCAATAGCATCAATGGATGAAAATTACTCCTAGTATTTCCCCTTAGCTTGTTATTCATTTTTTTTCTATCTTTGAAATACTTGATGTTATGTGTGTTGATAGAACCCTATTTTTTGAAAGCCACCATAACACCACCTTTCATTTTTTATCTAACTTGTCCTACTATATCCTACCATGTAGATAATACACCCTTTGCATACCATAAGTGTTATTTGCCCTACAGATTCATACAACCTTGCATTCTTAACATGTGTCTATGTTTTTTGATTTAAAGACCAACATCAGAGTCTTCGATTCAACCATTTGTTCTTGAAAATTCATTTTAATTATTTTTTAAAACACTTTACCATATGTCTTTAGTAGATTGTATGTGACCTAGAGCATTTGTTCATCCCATGTGATAACCCTTCTTGAGTGGATAAAAAGATTTTGGTTGTATCCTAGTCACATTTGTGTTCTCTTTTACCAATAATCCGCATGGAGGTTGAATTGCATAATCACTCTATGATAATAAGCTATCCCATAGGTCCTCTCAACTTGATTCAGGCAAAGCTAGAAGTAGCAAGGAGATGACCATACCCTTTGTCAGTGCCTCTCAATTATTGTCTACATTTGATTCATTATTAATTCCAAACCCTCCCTTGACTATAATGACATACTAGTGTGTTTTCCATATTATTTTTCCATTTTATTTAAGTGTGTAAGGTTGAGTGTAAGAGGTGTAAAACTAAGAACTAACACTAACCAAGGTAACATATTTTATACTAGACAATTTGACATATGATACACAAAATATTAAAAATATATTTGTAAAATAAGTGTATTAAGTGCATGGTTTCTACATAACATCATATTGGATCATGGTCCAATAATGAGTTCTATATTTTTGTCAACTCTAAATTCAGCTTTGCGTACATAACTAAATTTTAGCACTGCATATCATCCATAAGCTGATAGTCAAATTGAGTGAGTTAATTAGGTGTTAGAGGATATTCTTTACATGTATTAAATGAATAAATAGTAAAAATGGGACTTCTATTAGTTGAGTTTCCTTACAAAAAATCATATCGATATGCTTTGAACTTGGCACCATTTGAAGCACTTTATGGGATAAGGCAAAACAAACCAATCAATTGGGACAAGTTGGAAGATAGGTTAGTTTTTGGACCTAAGATTCTTTCATAAATGGATCATGTTAGAAAAATAATAAAAATATTAAACAATGTTAATGATAGGCAAAAGTATTGTGCTAATATGAAGAGAATAGCTAGGTAGTTTTTAGTATATGATAAAGTATTTTTGTGGGTTATGCCACAAAATAGCTCAACTAAATTTAGGAAGTCAAAAAAAATTTCATAGATATATGTGGGACCCTTCAAGATTTTATAATTGGTCAATCCCATAATGCATAGTCTTACATTTCCATCATCCCTATCTCTATTGCATAATGTCTTCCATGTAACTTATATTAAAAAGTATAAAGTTTATTCTTCATATTTGTTGGATTGAAATGCTTTATAGGTTATAGAACCTAGGTGGTCATGGTAGAACCAATAAGAGTAATTAACACTCATAAACTTTATTTGAATAATGCATAAGTGTTATAGTGGAAGGTTTTATGGGGCCAATACTATAAAGATAGTGATATTCATGTGGACTATGATGAGTTATATAGGATATTTATAAAAATTTTGGCTTGATTTGATACTAGATACTATGTTATTTTTTTGGTAAACTCTATTTTTTATTCATAACTATTCTTTGAATAAGTGTCGTTGGGAAAATGACTAGCTTCAGGGAGAAGGATGTTACACCCTGACTTTCTCACTAAGTTTATCTACCTAATTATCCTTAAATAGGTACTATTTTAGATAATTTGGACTTATCTATATTTCAACTAGAAAAAAAATATCAATAATATGCCAACATTATCTAAAATTTTATAGTTTTAAATTATCTCCAATATCATAAATGGGGATTATATCCCAATTATTATCATACTCTCCATGTACAACTTTCATAGAACTTAAAATCTATTCATTTTGAAAGATTATCTCCCATTCAATTAAAGGATGCAAGTTCATATTATCTAAAATAGTCCTTAAATTATTATGGTTTTTGAATTAATTTGTTATTTTTTATCTAAATTCTAAGTCATATGATATTATGGGACATATATATGTTACTTAGATTTCATGACTTCATTATTATGAGTTGGCTAAATATGAATTTTGTACATAATTATTATGTTACACTTATTTTTGTAACATTTTTCTATGATGTGTGTGTGTGTGTGTGTGTGTGTGTGTGTGTGTGTGTGTGTGTGTGTGTGTGTGTGTGTGTGTGTGTGTGTGTGTGTGTGTGTGTGTGTGTGTGTGTGTGTAATGATGTATTTGAATAACTACCTTCTTATCATGAGTTGAATGTAGGAGGGTTCATCCCTCAGAGTATGATGGAGGGAGATCATCATCGAATAGGGTGACATAGATGTATATGGTGAAGGATGACAGAGTAATTGCTAAACCCATTCACACACCAAATTTAGTATAATATTTTATATGCCTTATGTGTTTAGATAGTTATATTTAGTACATTTTGAATGTTAATTCTAGTTAGACATTAGAATTTACATGTTTCAAATGTTAGTACATAGATATGGAATAAATATTGTACATGATTGCATTTTGTATATTATATTTATACTTAATGCTTAATGTTGTAGCATGATTATACAAGGTTTCTATACTTGTGTTTTATTTATTATTATGGAAACACAAACCTAATAGATGGTATCTAGTTACTATTATATATAGACTAGCAAAATGTCTTTACAATGTTTTAGAATATTAATCTTACTATTACTCATATTTTAAAATATCAATATATGCCAAGCTATTAAAATACAAAAAGAGATATATATAGCCTATATACATTAGTAACAACACAAATGATTATATTATTATAATTGAAATTAATAATTGATTGATTTATAATTTTATTATATGAAGATAATTTACATTGTTAAAGGAGATAACTACATTTATTTGATATCTAAAGACGTTGAATTATCATAAAATACTAACATAAGATCTAAGACTAATCTTGTTGTCATGAATGTAGTACATTAATATTTCAATGTATCATTATCATTTTGTAAATGATTAAAAGTGGATTTTGGAGTGGAATATTTAGTCATGAAATGTAGGTTGACATACATAATTTTAAATTGAATATTTTAATGATTAAAAATTAAGGAAAGTTCAAATTAGGAATTTATTAAGCATGGTTAATGGAAGTTAACTAGTATCAACTCATTATTCAAGTGGAAAAGCATGGAGTTTGCATGGTAATTGAAAATTAGTGAATTTTTCATGTAAATCTTGATGGGTGAAGTAGATTATAATGAAGGAAAGCTAAGAGGAGAATGGGGTACAAAGAGGAAGAGAAGGGAAGTATAAATCGTGGAGAAAAAAGGATACAAGTTCATCTTGTCTTCAATTTGAAAGCTAATTAACAATTTGGTAAATCAATTACTTTCAATTGCTTGAATAATTAATGTTTATGGTTTGATTTCATAGGGTTTAAAAATGAATGTAATTTTGAGATAGAGCATAGGCTTAGCCTTGTGGATGGCTCAGACACCCATAGATCTGAGCCAAAATACCTTGTTAATAACTAAGACTTCAAACAAATTGGTTTTGGGCACTCAGTCATTAGGGTGTAATGGATTTAACTTCATGAAAATAGAATGCCCTAGTTTAAATAAAAACTATAGGTGAATGATATTGTAGTATATACCCACATAACTAAGTTATAAATCTTTAAAGATATACATGGTGCTATATATATCTATGTTGAATTTGTAGGATTTAGAAAATGAATGTAAATTTGAAATAAAACATAGGCTTAGGCTTGTGGATGGCTCAGAAACCCTTAGATCTAAGCCAAAATAACCTGTTAATAACTAAGACTTCAAACTAATTTTTTTTGGGCATTGAATCATTAGGATATAATGGATTTAACATCATGGAAATACAATGCCCTATTTCAAATCAAAACAATAGGTGAATGATATTAAAGTATATATACACAACTAAGTTTTAAATATTTTGGCTTAGATCTATGGGTGTCTGAGCCATCCACAAGCCTAAGCCTATGTTCTATTTAATATTTATCTTCATTTTCTAAAACCTATGAATTCAATATATATATCTGAGCCATCCACAAGCCTAAGCCTATGTTCTATGTAAAATTTACCTTCATTTCTAAAACCTATGAATTCAATATATATATATTGAATTCATAGGTTTTATAAATGAAGGTAAATTTTACATAGAACATAGTCTTAGGCTTGTGGATGGCTCAGACACCCATAGATCTAAGCCAAAATACCTTGTTAATAACTAAGACTTCAAACTAATTTATTTTGGGAACTGAGTCATTAGGGTATAATGGATTTAAATTCATGTAAATATAATGCCCTAGTTCAAATCAAAACCATAGGTGAATGATATTGTAGTATATATACACAACTAAGTTTTAAATCTTCAACATGGGTGATATATATATATATATATATATATATATATATATATATATATAGATCAAGATTGATATATATTAACTAGGTATGAGTTAAAAGGTTTTCAGATGGTTTAAATTGAGTAATATTCATACTGTCATTTCAATTTTATAAATACATAATGAATTTGATGTGTGGACTGTCAACTTGATAATGAATTGTGTAAATTTTGATAGATAAACTATGAACAAAACTATTATATTTTTGCATTTACATGGTTTGGGTGTTTAGGAAGAATATGGATATAGGGTTGTGTGTGTGTGTGTGTGTGTGTGTGTGTGTGTGTGTGTGTGTGTGTGTGTGTGTGTGTGTGTGTGTGTGTGTGTGTGTGTGTGTGTCCATATTATTCACACACACACACACACACACACACACACACACACACACACACACACACACACACTTACACTTATGTGTGTGTGTTTTTTATGAAACATAGAACATAAATAATTAGGTCGAAGCCATAATAATAAGTTTTTGGTAAATATTGGAAATAGACATATAGTCAATCTATGTATTAGGTGACATAATTAGTATATATTTATAATTATATTGATTAAATTTTAAGGATATCATTAAATGGTGAATACATATATACTTATATGTATATATGTCAAGTCTATGTGGGTTTATTTTAAATATGAACCCTATATATAATACACACACACATATGTGATATTGGTATCTATTGTGTATTGTATTTTGAAAATATGGTATGATATGAAGAATGTGTGAGTATATACATACATGAGACTATGATATAAACATAAACAAGTTAAAAAATGAGACTCTGTTTAAATAGGATATATACAATTAAACTAGTGACTACATTTTTTATTTAAACTAGATTGATTTAAATATATATAGTTGGTATATAACAAATACAACAATTTATAGAGTTTAAAGAGTATATTTGTTTTGTTATATGACTGAAAACATTAAGATGATATACCTTAAATTATTGTGCAAAAATTGTATATCTGATGGTATGAAATAAATATATATATGGATTTGGGTATTTGGGTAAAATAAAGTAATGGATGTGGAACAATTTTGGGGTCATAAACATACCACATCTAATATACAATTTATTATGAATTTAGTTAGGGGCTAAAGGAATTAAAGAGCTTCTTTTTAAATTTATAACCTTCATCTTCATTATACCTATTGAGAAGCTTTATCACATAAAATTAAATCACCCTAGCCTTTATGTTTTTGACTTCACTATTTAATTAAAACTATAAAAATAGGTATTCAGCTAATATATTCATACCTGCTATATATATTTATCTGAACCTAATTTTACATATAAACCTACAACATATAATAATTAGGTTCAAATAAATATATATAGTAGGTATGAATATATTGTATGAATACCTATTGTTATAGTTTTAATTAAATAGTGGAGTCAAAAACATAAAGGCTAGGGTGATTTAATTTTATGTGATAAAGCTTCTCAATATGTATAATGAAAAGAAACATTATACATTGGATTTATATGTTAATTTCTTATTAGTGTTGGGATAATATGTTATGATGAGAGTAAAAATATATATGTTGTATGTTTATATGTAAAATTAGGTTCAGATAACTATATATAGCAGGTATGAATATATTGGTTGAATACCTATTGTTATAGTTTTAATGAAATAGTGAAGTCAAAAACATAAAGGTTAGGGTGATTTAATTTTATGTGATAAAGCTTCTCAATACATATAATGAAAATAAACATTATACTTTGGATTTATATGCTAATTTCTTATTATTGTTGTGATAATAGAGTAATATGTGCCATATGTTTTGAGATGTCAATTTTATTACATTGAATTTACTTATAGAAAGTAGTCTCTATAGTATGGGTTTGTATTTTACCCATTTGGTAGATAAAATTACTTGTTGTGGTTATTATTTATGCGATGAATAATAATAATAATAAGATTCATTCATGCATTTGATGGACTAAATTTATGTAAAGTGATTATTCCTTGAATTAGCTTACATTATAGTTCTTAATATAATAATTTGTATGAATCTATTGGTTAAAATATGGTTAACTAAATATCATATTAATGGTACTAACTAGGCAATGAGATAGATTTCACTATCTTACTTAGACCCACCAATGGCAAATGAAGGTAATATGATCAAGTGGTGTGCATGAATTTTACTGATCCTAGAAGTAAATAGGTATTTTTTTAAAAAATGGCCAAAATAATGTTTAGATAGACATTGTCATTTTATATGTACGATTTACATACTTGTGCAATATTATTTTAGAATGTATTTTATTTATGGTACACATCATGTAGTAAAAATCTTAAAACACATGGGTACTACCATGTCTCTCTAGATTCTTGTATCATTAGTATCTACCCATCTATAAATGGATGGCCATTCCTTATTTGGGAGATTGTGTGTGGAATAGATACTCTATGTTTGGTGTGGAAAAGTGCTTAGATGATGCTCCCCCTCCCCACTACAATACTTGGAGACTACACTTGAGATTATCAGAGATACATGAATTAGAGCGACTCGATCTCCATGGAGCATTGTATCTATTATTGTATTTATGTTGAGACATAATTCTTATTAGAAATGTTATATATTTATTATTGTACATTGATAGTAGTGCTTGTATTATTGTACTATACATGGCTAGATTTTAATATAATTACTTTTCTTATGTAATTATGTCATGTTAAATAAGATGATAGTGATCAGTAACTATTAGTGATACATGTTTACTTGTGTTTAATATACTTAGTATGTTAAGGTCACTAATTATATTGTCATGGTGTAATATAATGAAAAAATAAAGGTTGAGCAAATTTTTTTTTTTAAAAATTACAACATTATTCTAGTAAATCCCTATGGGGACATTACATAATGGAGAATAAAGTTAGGATGTAATACTTCAATATGAAGGATGGAAGGTAAGTCAATCTTATTTAATTAAAATTTTATTTTTAAATTAGGCCAGGGGATTTAGTCTCTTGAGTTAAATAATCTATGGATAGGGTGAATCCCTTTACATATAAAATGTCAACACGTTAATACCATGCATTTCAACCAAGGGAATATAAGAGCTAGTAAGAATAGGAGACCACCATAAACTATGATCATTAAAATATAAACCTATGTGAAATACATCCCCTATCTACTTGAAGTGGAGTTTGATTGATTTGATAGCCTTATAAATACTTTTAACAACAAAGGATCACATAATATTAACAGGCACATCAGTGTTGAGGAGGGATAGGAGGCCAATATTCTACCAATTAGTTTTGCCATAATGAGAGCCCAAATTGATAAAATGGTAGAGGAAGATTTTCTAAGACTCATTGGTATCAAAATCATTAACAACATATTTAGTACACAAGGACATACTTTAGTGATAAGTTTAAATTATACCCATGCCATGTTTATAATGAGGAATATAAAAATTATCCAAGGCCCCCCAATGAAAACCCAGAGCCTTATTAGAACTAGCCTAGAGGAAATCTCAAAGATGTTTAGAGAGATTATCATAAAAGGATTTGGAATAAGCCTAGAAAAAGGATTAGTAAACATGAGTGGATACCAAAATATTAGTGCAAATCTAGAACTTGCCCACTATAGAGGGGCTTGGTGATCTAATATTCAATTTATATTTCAATCCTATTGAGGATATACTACAAAAACTTGGAAGTCGAGATGTCAAAAGAGAAGGGGATGCCCAAGAATTAAAATTGTTTCCCCCAATAAATCCACTACCAATTAAACTTTTTAATCCGCTAAATCACCCACATCATGCTTTGTTCGAAGAACTAGGTTTTCTTCCACTAAAGGATGGAGGTCAAAACTAGACAAAAGGTATATAGGCACTACATAACATCACTAAAAGTAACCTCTTGCTCTTCAAACATGATAAATTTGTCATTTACAGAGTGACCATTGTTAATTTGAGAATTTCAATTGGGAAACACAAAGGCATGAACAAACCCCTATGAGTCCTTATAAGCCAAAAGGTAATTGATGGATTTAGCAGCTAGAACATAGAGTGATAAAGCACATAAACACCCTTTTCGAATATAATTTTTTATTTTGATCCCTAGGGTTTAATTATCATTAATATAAAGGTAAGTGGAAGTATTATGAAGCAAGGTCTGCATAATGCAAATGAAATACGGACTAAAGCCAAGGGCCTTGAGCATGGGAAGAATAAAATGCACTCAATCTTATCACACACCTTTTCAAAATCCAACTTTAAAAAAATAATTATATGAAGAAAGGAATGTGCCCAAGCCATGCCCTCCTAGATTAAAATAATATTGTCCAAGATATACCTCCCTTTAATAAAAATTGTTTATTCTAGTCTAAAAATGGTAAGTAAGATTAGTCAAACACAGTTAGAGAGGTCTTGGATGAGAATATTATAAAGGACATTTGTCAATTTTATTAGCCTTTAGATGGTGATAAATACAATATTTATGTCTTTCAGAATAAATTTGATATTACCTTGATTGATCATGGAACCAAGAGACTAATTATGTATAACTTCTTCATAAACCTATAATAACTTAGGGTCAGTGAACTCCCAAGTGGATTTGTAAAACTTGAAAAGGAATCTATTAATGTTGTGGTATTTTTAATTTATCATATAGTTCAAATCATGTATAATATCCTATAGGGTGAGAAGGGCATCACATAACCATTGATTCATAGTTTTGAGCTTGTGTATCACTTTGAGGAAATTTTGAAGAGAGTGAGACCAATGAACCATAAAGGGTTAGGCATGGAAATCCTACTTATAATTTTCTAGAAAGGCTTAGTTAGACATCATACAGGGATATAAGATGGGATTGAGCCACATGAATGGCTTTAATTTACCTATGATTTTGCTTGACCTTTAGTGCTTTGAATAATTCCTTAGAGGCTTTCTCATGAATTTTGAAATAATGCAGTCGATCACAAAGTTAGATGCCTCTAGATACATGACTATCCACCACCTTGAGGTGGTGTTTGAGGGAGGAAACCAACCTTTAAAGTTGAATGTTGAAAGTATCAGTCTCTAGGGAGGTAGAAATCTATTTGAATTCTTGGAGTATAGCCTCTTCTAAATGTTTGAGAATTTGGCCAACATGCTTGCCATGGTGGCATTAGAAGGAGGTGGTGAGAATAATGGACTCATTTCACCACTCCATCTAGCTAGCAGTGTATGGGGGCCATAGGGCCAAGTCCTAAATCTAGTGAATGAGTCTGATGATACTAAGATGACTCAACACAAAAGTATTGAGAAAAACTTGATTATGTGGTACATTGTATTACCCAAAAGTCCTTTTCACTTTGTAAGAGATGGGTGATTTGTATAAAAAAATATCTAAGTGGATGATGATAGCTTAGCTATCAATTCTAGAAAATTAAAAATTATTTTGCTTTGACATCATAAAGCGATCTAGACATTTGAGCATGCGGTGATCCCCAGTTTGGTAGTTTGACCATGTAAGGAAATACATGTGATGAGATGTCCAATTCTAGAGGAGAGGGTGTACCATCCCAAATTTATATTTGAAATAGTACCAAGCATCACATTTACCAATATAGCAATGAATGGGGAGGGCTCTAACATTATCTTGGGGGTGTTCAATCATATTAAGGTTTTTGCACATAAGCCATGTGGAAGGTGGTAGCCTGTCTACCAAAGATCACCTTAGTGGGGAGAGATCAGGGCCATCATTGGGAGCATAGTTGTTGAAGATACCAAAAGGATTCCCGTCATTGTTAGGAATAATCTAGACCACCTAATGTGATAGATCCTCCCATGTGAAAATAATTCTAAGGGAGAACTTAGTAGTAACTAATATACATTTTCCACCACATCATACCTCATGCAAGGTGGTGATCTAGGTGTCATGTAACTAAATATTACGTACAACCATCTGAAGGAGAAATTTATAAGTTTTAGCTTTTTGTAAACAAAAAACAAATAGAAAACTAATCTACTGACATGTAATACACATAGATTATTAATAGGTATACTCTATAAGACTCCTTACATTCCATGATAAAACACTCATAGGATAGGATGATCCATTTAAACCTCCCTTTACTCATTCTACAAATTTGCCAATGTGGAAAATTTGTCTTTTTGGTGAGGGTGATAAATTTTGTCACCTAAAATGCAATGGTGTTTAGCATCATGCTCATCTTGAGGAGAGTTTATACCCCTATGAGGTGGGTTGTGAGATTGCTAGTAGAATGAGCTATGATCAAGTGAACCTTAACTTGAGGCATCTTTAAATTATGGGAGGCTAAAGAAATGCTCTAAGGGTTAGGAGGAATTAGGTTGGAAGGGGGTTGAAAAAAACCCTGAGAAGGTGTGACAACTAGAGGATAATCCTCCCAAGGTGGTGTTTAGGTTTTGATGTTCATTTTGGGGGAACTATGGTCTAACCATCACCTTAGACTATTGGTTTCAGATTTTTAGACTAAGGAAGTGGCTACAGAGGCTTAGGATGACCCATTGTAGGAAAATATTTTATGTGGTGGTTTGAGGACTAATAATGGATGCAAGTGTTGGGAAGGATTAAATATATAACCTTTTGTGATTGTTGGGTGTCCCCAACCTAGATTTCAATGAACTCCATCTCTTTAGAGAGGTCAACCTCCACACAAATTCACTTGTTATGATGGGGGAGAACAACATATCTAGCTTAATTGTAACCACACATCATATGAGAGTAATGATATGGTGTATAAAACCCAAAAGGTGGACTAGCAGATCAAGAAGCTTAACCTAGACATGGACACAAAGGGTGACATTGTCAGAATCCTTAATCCTAGGACAAGGGAGACAAAATCATAATTTGGTTCTAAAATAACCAAACAATGGAATTATTAAGAATCAATTGAGTCTCAGAGGGCTCCGTAAAGTTAAACAATAAAAATCCTTTGGAAAGGCTTTAGATTCGAGATACATGAACCCATAATGGCTCCCATTGATTGTGGAGATAGTTGTATAAGTAATCCATCAAGGGGATGAAACCAATAAAATAAGAAATAATAGAATAATTTTCATATTACATGAAACATTGTTCAATAATAGTAGTAGGAATATTTAACATCAGAAGGGAGGGGGTAGAGGGATTACCTCAGCTTAGATTTTTGGAACAAACTTTGGAGTTTGTTTAGGTGTAATTAGCTATATATCATACATCAATTGATGTAGTAGAATACAGATAAGACATAAATATAGGGCCTCCCCACCCAAAGTGAATCACACCAATTATAATTAATGCATTGTAGCAATAAAATAAATTTTTTCATTCATGTTGTGATACAAAAGGGAAAAACATGCAAACATGTAGATATAAACCATGATGAAAACCCTAGTAGAGCAATTTTTCCAATCTAGATCACTAATCTCATAATTTTAAATGAAATGAAATTCATTATTTGTTGATCATAGCTAAAACATAGTATAGGAAAGTGTAAATAACTTTGATAGATTATCTAACTATTAATTTTAATTAGATGCTTATCAACCTATCTCAAAATGATTATTTTTTTCCATCAACCCATTACATAAATAATATATTAAATTATATTTTTCCATGAATATTTTAAATTTTACACCTATCAAATCATCATAGATTGTATACTTTCATAATAATTAACCAAATTTTACAATATCAAGAATTTGAATAAATAAACAAAATAAGTATGTTACCAAGATTTTGACCTATGAACAGAAGGTACTGATTATCATATATATCATGGAAGTTTAAAACACTTGTATATTTTGGAACTTTATTTTTTATCTATGATTTCATAATAAACATCATTTTATTTGCACACAAGAACCTAGAACTAATAACAATTTTATCATATCATTTGAACCAAAAGTTCATTTTTAAAACCATTTGAAGCTCATTTAGAGATATACATGTTGATCATATAATTAGAAGACATTGATATGCTATCAAAAAAAATTATGTATTAAGTTCAATAAAAAAATTAAGGAAAACTATAGTTGTGGACTCTGTTCCATGCACATAATTTAAATTTGTCATTGTGCATTATTATGGGAACATACTACCAACTAAGTGTTAATTTTAAGTCAATCAAAGTTGATATTTTTATAATTTAGGTTTTAAATTAGATTAACATGCTTTAATTTTAGATTTAAGTAAAAATATTTTTTCTCATATGAGTTTTCTTTAAGGAAAATAAAGTGGTTACTATAGAATTTTATAAATATGTTATATTAGACAAATTTTAAAAATGTCAATTATTTTGGGATACAATAAGATAGGAAATATTGTAGTTGTTTTGATGGTGTTTTGGATTATGATGAACTCAAATTTTATTGGTGTTAATTCTAGGCTAGGTATAAATAAATACCCAAGTCTCCCTTCTAAGAGATATTAGAAACTAATAATGGAAAAACATACTAGAAATCAAAATTAATAAAACCCCATAACCCATTACAACATAGGTAATAAATGAGACAAAATCTAAGAACATATCCACCTAGGTCCTATAAGGGACCCAGAACTAGAAAAGCAATAATAAAATATAATAAGCTCTCGAAAGGGATGCAAACCTTGTAACATTCATTGTAAAACAAGACATTACGTCTGATCTTACAACATAGTATTTTTTCTACACCCCTAAACCAAAACAAACTAGTGATTGACTGAAACCAGGATCACCCTAGATACAAAAGGAGGCCCAGGTCTCCAAACCAAATAAACTTATGGAGGTTTCAAAGATATCCACTTCTATCCAAAGACTAAATTTAGTAGCTTCATTCCATAAGTAAGGTTAGGATCTTGAAGGGGATACATAAATACCTTGGAGCCTATTAATTTTGAACTAATTCCCATAAACAAGGAAAGACCACTTTAAGACTAATGTGATAACTAACATGGGATAATAAAGAGGGATGCCTAGGTCTCCATAATCTGATTTTGATAGGATCAAAAAATAGTTGAGGATTATAGGGGAATCTAGTAAATATTATGAAATGATAAGAGTATTCCATAGTGAATCCACATTGAAGTTTGGATAAGGATTCCTTTATAAAATATCTAAAACCAATAGAATAAGGATTCCATAGGGATCCAAAAGATAAATAGGAAGATTAAATGGTTAATACATAAAGTAATATGAAGAGATGTTGTACATGACTACACTTAAACATTTTCAACACAATCATTCTAAAACCTCTGAAATCAAGACACTAATGGTCACTAAACCCAGTTTACTATCCTGATCTCCAGTAGAGACCCATCAAGTAATATGCAAATCTATGTCTCAACTTATGAAATAAGGTATATCAATTGATAGGGCCACACATTAAAGGGGCATAAAATTAGCACAATGATGAACAAAATAAAATGGGTAAGAACAAAACTAAGTATTGAGTCTTATAGTTACTTATAATAAAATAATGAGCCATAAAAGGGGACTTGGAACATAAGAAGTATTTCATTCAGCAAGCCAAATAAAATCCAACAAGGATGAAAACATTTATGAAGTACATCTAATAATAAAACTTGCAATGCTTTAAAACAAGAATCAGAGCTAAATAATTTCATCACACTCTCCACAAACTTATAACCCTAAAGGTTATAAGAGTTAGCTAACCATGTTGATCTCGAGAAGATATATATCAAAAATCCAATAGATGTATTTCCAAACCACTGAAATAGGGTGGATTGGGCCAGTAACCAATAGATATTTTCCTTACTGATGACATCTCATAAGATTTGACCTTTCATAGCCTAGTTTATCCAATGGAATAGGAGCACTCTTAGTGCCAATTCAGCCAAGTCTTCTTCTTGAGACACATTTGTTAAAGCAAGATTAATGCAGAAGCAATCTACAACCCTTCAAATGGAGCATCTCAAAATTTGAGTCTAGAAAGATCCCGAAGGCCTACCAAGACCATTTTATTTAATTATGCATAAGCTTTCCCATGTCCTACATAATAGCCAAAGAGCTTAAATCATAAAAAAACTTTCATCTTAAGGAATCTTGGAGAAGGAAGATTCCCCCTGTATACCATACTCACTTGTTTAGATAATAGATTAGTGAGCCTAGAAAGCATACTACTTAGGATCATCTAATAAAATCTATTTATACTAGTTATAAGACCTCTGAAGCACATAGACATGAAAATCCCAACCAGACTGTAAAAACCACCTCTCAAAAAAGTCTATGTTACTCAAGATGTAATATATTACTTTTTTCTCACCACTAAACACTATAATCTTAACCAGATTGGAAAAATCCTCATCTTCACCTTCATCTCCCACCTGTTATGGTCCAAAATTTTAATTCATGCTCCTACTATTATTTCTATCACTCATGCTACCTTTTAATGGACTTGATGTCTTATTTTAATTGTTTGCTATGTTTTCTTTCAAAAATTAATGTGGATTCTATGTAGTTTTTACACTTTAGTTTATTATTCAAAGGGACTTATTTGCTTATTATTCGTATGTTAGATTACTTTATTATACTATTTTTACCATTTTAGTTTAAACAAGGAATACAAGAGGGGATATTAGTTTTGTGTTAGTCTAATAAATAAAAATAAAAAAATCATATTAAATATTAAAACCTCTAGTATAGACAGTAAGGAGAGCTTATTAACAAGAAATCACATGAAAAAAACAACAAAAACATAAAATAAACACTCTTATACCATACTTGCACCTTTCAAATGGCCTATTGACTAGATTACTCAGCTTGTGCTCAAGTAATCTTTGTCAATGAATTTCCATCACTCTGATTCTCCTTATCACCTAGCTTGGCATGTTGGCATGGTAAGACTGTAATGAATATCTTTGGAGGTATTTTGGCATAATAATATTACACTACTAAAGATTTTTTAAATTGGAGGAAGAGCCCCTAATTTATAGACTTTTGAAATGGATATGGACCATCCACCTTAAGATGAGAATTTAAGTTCCAACATGTGTCCTACATCCTTCATGATGAGGAACATGGGGCATGTAACAAAAGGATGGGTTATGTAACATGTAAGATTCATAATGTTAGGATTTTTAGGTGTAAGATTTATAAGGTGTAATCTTTGTAATATGTAAGAATTGTAAGATGTAAGATTTATAATAAGATTTAGGCTTTTCCATGTGATTTGAATATTAAAATGGCAAGCTGTTTGGATGATAAGGATAAATATAAATTTTGTATTTTATATATTTATAACATGTGCATTCTATGTAACCTCATTTTAATAATAATATTATCTAAGTGTTTGCTCTCAATTAACTAATGTAATCTGATGTGAATTTGATGGGATAGCATGTGATAATATAAAAATTTGGTTAATTAATTAAAGGGTCCCTTGCAAATAAAGTACTAAGATCAAATACTTTTTAGAAAATTAAATGATTTAATGTAGTACATTACCTCAATTAGGCATATACTAATGTGTCACAGAATGTATACATCAAAATTTTGGGGGAATTGAGTTGATTTAACTTTTTTTTTAATTACAAGAAATCAGTCTTATGTCCATTTAGACATGAAAGTCGCCAAAAAGGAGTGTCCACATTTTACCCCTATTTTAGAATGTGTTTCAAGACATGAGAAATGTAACATGTTTTGAAATAAGTAAAAAGTTGTTAAGAATAAAAATAAGATAGTGATTGAAAAATGATTATCCAAACAAAGTTTGGGAAGCCTATGACAATGCCCCCTCAAGGGAGTGGTTGATGCATATGATTGATTGATGGTCCCTACAAAATAATGAAGATGAAGAAATAAAGTAACCCATAGGTGAGATTAATCCACTTGAGATAATGCTTTCACATATTAATTTAAAAGTACTAATTTTCCAAAAGGAAGTTATAATAAGTAATGGAGGTTGAGACACTAATTTTTTGAAAGGTAGTTATAATCATTGGCACAATCAGGTGCACTAGTAAGGTGGATGGGTTGAGATAATGATTTTCCCAAGGGTGGTTATAACCATTTTGATGACCAAGATTGAATAATTATTTTTCCCCAGTAGGGAAGATTTGAACATGATAAAATGGTTGTGCCCTGTTAAGGTTTATTACAAAGCATAAATCAAGGATAATAAATTGTTACAAAAATTAAATATTATGTAAAGATAGATATGATGGTCTAATGTTTGAAGATATCACAAACAACCAAGCACATGAGGATGTGCAAAGTGATGAACTAGATGATTAGAAGAACAAATGTGGATGAGCTAACCCAAGATACATCATGTATCTAAGCACTACCTACATAGTCTAAATAAAACATAATTAATGTAGTTTACCAAGAAATGGGAGAAAGTAGAAAGAGGAATAGAATAGAAGAATAATAAATAATCAATATGAATGATTGAGTTATACCTCCATAAGTGGAGATGCTTATCCTTATTACCATTAATACAACTAGAATGGTCAATGGGTTGATTTGATCAAGGAGGGTGGGAGGATTTGCCAAAGTGAACCAAGATAATTTTTATGGCATCATTACTTGTAAGATTTACTAAGATAATTTTTTCTTTCATAGGTGATGGTATCCATCATGATATAAAATATCATGGTTATCGAGCCATAATCTTCATAGGGTCTGACTCCATATCCAATAAACAATTGAAGACAGTACACCAATGATAGAAAATATATGATGTCAACATTGACATATGAATATGGATAGATGCAAAAATAATGTGCAAGTAATCAACCAATGAATGCATATAGACTGAGTCAAGGCACAAAAATGAATGAAAATAAATAGCTAAACAAATAATGAAGTAAACATAGAAAAATATTTAAAGTAAAATAAATAGAAAGCATCCTATCATTAATCAAGTTAATATCTATATGTGAAGGCTTAATGAAATGATAAATATGTGGTTCCCCTAAAAAAATCTATTTTTAAGGGAAGAATAGGTGGGGATAATATATCTTGGTATAAGTTACATGCTTGGCATTTCCCCAATAGGGAAAAATCTTTGATCATGGCATTAAAGTGTAAATTAGTCGGTGTCCTTAAGCAAGGATGTATGCAAAGGGAAGGTCACATATCTCAATGTTAGTGGAATGGACTAGAACCAACAATGGATTTTCCCTAGTAGAGTAGATTGAGGATTAGTGACTAGATTTAAGATAGGGCTAATATTTTTTATATTTTGGGGATTTATATTTTTCAAGGACATTATAAGCTAATATTCTACTTTGTTAGGATATTGAAAATTTATGAGTGATTTTGTAATTTTTTGGGGGTATCAACTCAGTTAGGAATTACAAGATACAAAATGATTCAAATCATAAAAAAATGAGATTATTGGCTTAGGTTACTCAAAAAATGATGAGAGCATGGTTTTAGAATATTGTTAAATAGTAATAATTTGACACAATAATGCCACATTCATTAAGATTATAGACTACTAATGGACAATGTAGGATAAATAAGAGCCTAACATAATCTTAAACACCACAAATTCCATTTGATGGATTTGATCCAAAATAAGGGTTCTTCATTGAGGAGTCTACAACTTCTTAAATTATGTGAGGGATCAAGTGAAAAGAGTATTAGCTATGACTATGAGCCAATTTTTATAAGATTGACATATATGAGGATGTGTAGAGCCTTTTTGGGAAAAGGCCATCATTGCTATGATTCAAGTTTTATGGGTTGTATATGAGTGGAGACCTACAATATTTTATTTCAAGGTTTTTAATATTCTATTTGGTAAAAAATCATCAGCATAGTGAGCGATAGGGGATGGGCTATGCCTAATTCAAGAGCTGCACAGCTTGTTTTGGTGAAAGGTGTTGATATATGAATCCTCTATCCTAGTACTTTGCTATCAATGGTTTATGGGTTTCACTAAGTGGGGCCTTTCCATCATGAATATTTATGACCCAAGATATTATGTATATAATTGAAGAAGGTAGTGTATTGTTGACAACTAAACAACCATCCCTATGAGGACCTCAAGATACAAAAACAAAATAATGGGGATCATATGACATGGACATATATGATGTGTAATGATATGATAAATAAATGAGATCATTATTATGCATCATGACCTTATCAGGATGAGCATTTCATTGGGGGTTACATGTCCACATTAAAATATGAGTATACATGACCTTTTCAAGTAGTGTGACTATTCTATGGAATTGATGACATCATGGGACCTATTCATTTGGTAAAGTGGATAGTACATCATCAAGGAATAATGGTCATATAGGATACTTAATTACTCATCTTAAGAATATAATTATAATGTGATATCATTTTTTTTAGGGTCTTGATAGAGTATAGAAGTATAAAGGTTGAACATGGCACATAATGTAAATAATGGCAATAAAGGTGGTGATGATTAAAGGACACCATGACCTAACATTATGAGGTGAATGTGATAATTATTTTTATATGTTGCATCAAGTAATGGAATTTTCTAATAACTATTAAAACAATAATAAATGGATATTTGGTTGTAGCCTAAGCTCGATCCTCAACCACATCTACAATAAAGAAGGTTGGATTTTCATAGTGAAAGATGTAGAGTAGAAGATCATAACCCAAATCCCAAAAAAAAATTAACTAAGAGTTTTTAATGGAGGGAATCTTTAGTGTCCAAGGGGATGCACTATTAGGGGATGACTGGAATTTCTTATATAAGCTCAATAAAATGAGAAGAGGGATGTAATAGTTGTGTTGATTTAGCACGGTGGAAGACCAAGAGTGGAGTACAACTTCTTTTCTATAGTTAGGCATGTGTAAGATGGGATAATAATATCCCCACCAATAGACATTGATGTAGGGAGGAACATGGATCAAGGAGAATAACATATTATAGTGTGAAGAAACTATGGGGAAACCAGCCATGCAAGGTGAATGTGTCTAAGGAGGAATGTTATTGATACTACATAATTGAAGGAGAATAAGTAGATGAAATCATAATGGTTAAGTAGTAAAAACGTTTGTAGGTACCTTAGGTGATATTTGCATAATCTTATTACCATGTGTGTGGTGTGTACCCATCATTATATGATTTATTCAATTGTTTCTTATGTCATGGTTATGAGATGTTATCTTAGTTATCATCTAATTATGGTGTATGACTTATATTTGTATTTATTTAGAGATGTACATCTATATAAACACATGATAAATCATATTTACTCTCATTTATTACTTATGAATTCAAGAATGCGTTTGGGTATTTATTTGGTTTTAATACATTAGAGAGATGCTTCCATCACATTTATAGAATAAACTACTAAATACAAAAGTTCACCACCAAAGTATATGAAAAATCAAGACTTAAGTGTAAAGAAAATGTAATAATACTATGGAAAGTGAGAAGCAAATAAAAACAAATAAACAAAGAGATAAAAAAATTTAAACAAACATAAAAAACATCAATAAAAATAAACAACAAAATAGTAATAAAGAAGACACAAAAACAATCAAAGTGTATGAAATAATCAAAAATAAATAAATAATCCAATACAATACACAACAAAATATAAACAATTGAAGTGAAGCAAACAACAATACAAAAATAATGGTTAATTAAAATGTTAGTACAAATAACACAACACAAACAAAAGACCTAAACTTTCCCCTAAACTATAACAGACAAGGACATAATAAGAATTGGGGGAATAAAAGAAAAGGAAGGGGGTAGCCAACATCACTCCATTAGCACTAGCCATGTGAACATTGCCTACATTGTCTCATGGATGCAAGGTCCAACATAAGCTTCAAGCCAAATGTAGCTCTCCTAAGAGATGGGATAAAATCAAAATAATGAGAATAAAACATGATTGTTTTTGTAGACTAATAAGTGACTAGTATCACAAACTGATGATAACATGGGACATCAGGCCAATAAGGATGGGGAAACTAAATGACAAGTGGTTTGTTATGAAATAGATATGGTTCCCACAATCCTTAAGCCAAACAAGTGGTCAATGTGGAAATGATTTTTTTGACTTCCTAGATAATTTTCTAATGTTTTAGAAAATTTCTAAGCATTTGAATTCAATCGAGAATGATGAGATACTAACGGTCGTAACTCACAAAATAATGAGAGAATGGCTTAGGTTACTCATAAAATGGTGAGAGCATGGCTTATGTTTCTCATAAAATGGTGAGAACATGGGAAAAGGGTGACTAATCTGACATAAATGTGAAGTGAGCCATTCATATATATTCCTAGGATGGGACCTCAAGCCACTATACTTTCACTTTGAAATGGAGGAATCTGACAAGGTAACAGTAAATTCATAAACAAGGCAAACTAGCCAAATGGACTAGTATGAAAAATGAATGTCAAGGTGGTACTTCAAGGCATGATAAATGTATTTTTCCCAAGTTTACCATAAGTAGTTATAATTGGGAAATAACATCATAGGTCAATGATACTAATTTTCCCATAGGTGGTTATAATTAGTAGCATGATAGTGGTACACTGATTTACCCAAAGGTGATTATAATTTGTAGTATATAAATGGAACAAAATAAGAAATGAAAGATGTAAATATCAAACCACTATCATACTACTCCAAAAATGGTCATTGTTTAGAATGTGGAATAAGTTATGAAAACTTGATCTGAACTCTCTTGCTAAAAGTGCATGAAGAACCTATAGAATGTAACCAAGGCAAAAGGGTTTGTTAGGTACGTCAAGAATAACTCTAGTTGATATGAAATGTATGCTATAATGGTATATGGTATGGTAGAAATAAAATCATGACATGGTACAATGGAAATGAGATACATAGATAATACATTAGGTCTCTCACGTGAAGTAATGCTTGAGGTGTATAATTTTCATGAGCTCATCAAGCTCATCCCCAACTAGTGTAATGAGCCTATATTCTTTAGAGCCTTAATTTGAAATAATAATATATGGGCCTATCCAATTGGTTTTAAACTTTCCCTTATGCTTCTTCTTGGCCATGTTATTTTGTTGGTTTTATTTGAGTACAAGATCACCAAGATCAAATTCTCTATGCTTGACTCACTAGTTATAGTAGCCATGAAGTCTATTATTGTATGCTTGCAAGCTATTAATTATGACCATGAAATTTTCATCAATTAGATACAACTCTTACAAGTGAGCTACTTTGTAATCTTCATCATTTAGAACATATTTTAGTAAAATGCACAAAGAAGGTAAATCAACCTCAGTGGAAATAATGGACTCGATGTCATAAAATAGGGAACATGGAGTGGCTCCAATTAGAGTATGGTAATTACTGTGGTATGCCCAAAGGGTGCATAATATTTGAAGGTGCCAATCATTGCTAGTGTCATTGATAATATTTTTAATTATTTTGACAATGGTGCTATTGGATGCCTCTGCTTGGCCATCACATTGGGGGTAATATGTGGTGAAAAAGTTTTGGGTGATATTATACATGGCATAGAGTGCTTATACAACCTTTTTTTTAAATGATCTACCATTATTAGATATAATGTCGAAAGGGATATCATAGTGGCAGATGAAATGATTAAAGATGAACTTGGAAATTTGTTTTATAGTCATGTGAGGGTTATAGATTTAACCCACTTAGTGAAATATTTCATGGTGGTAAGAATGTGTTTATGTCTATCGGATGAGGTGGGATTAATCTTTCTAATGATGTCGAGTCCCCATGTTGAAAATGACCATGGTATAAATAATTATTTTATTGTTCTGGCTAGAGCTTGAATCAAATTGGCATGCCTTTGACATTATTCACATCTTTTGACATAAATAACTACATATACTTCCATATTTAGCCAATAATACTTGGTACATAGGATATTTTTGGTTAGAATGGCCCCACTAGTGTGGCCTCCACATAATCCTTCATGAAATTCCCATAACACATGTTGAATCTATCAAAGTTAAATAATGAAGCAAAGTTTCATCAAAATTATGGTGGTAAAGAGTTGGTCCAAGTAACGTATATCATGTGGATTGGTGGGTAAAATATTTTATTTATTTATGTCATAGGTCTAGTGGCAGGATGTGGTCATGTAGGTACGTAAATAGGTTTTAGCACCATACAGAGTTGGGATGAATAAAATCACAAATCATCATGATAGTTAAAGGTTTATGAGTTGGTGTTATAGTCTTTTCAATGAGGATTTGATATCATTTTTCCTTGTGAGTATGATGGGTCAAAGAGCCAATAATATCCATGACATTCATTATTTTTTTACTAAACTTTGGTATGTGTTAAAATTATATGTTGGTAATATGTGGTTTGAGAACATTGATTATGGCCTTGTATGGTATTATATTGTCATATTTGGTTTGAAAGTTGTCTATAACCTGATTGATGATTAACTAAAAATCACCATAAACCATGAGATATTGAATATTCCATTATATTACCTGATGAAGCCATGAAATAAGTTCTTCATATTTAACCACATCAATACAAGGAAGCTGATACATAAGGATTTAGAGATAACACATCCCTATGGTGTAATAGAAAATAGGCATAACCCCAACCTATTTGATGTAAATGATCCATCAAAATACAACTTCTAGTATGGCTCCTCAAGAGGTGTTTTAATGATGTTCATAATGGAATCATTTGGGAATTGAAAAATGAGTGCTTCAGTATCTACAATGGGATATTTTGTACATTGATACATAAGTACTTATCCCTTGATAACCTTTTGATCAACACATTCAATCTAAAACTCACTTAGAATCATGATCCATTTGGCCATTTGGCATTTTAAAAGTTTTCTTCAATAGTAGATACTTGAGATGATCTAATTTGGAAATAGCCATGGTCTTGTTATTGAGCATGTAATTTTACATTTTATGAGCTATAAACACCATAACTAAACATGATTTTTCAATATGTGTATATATTTTCTCATACACAAATATTATATGACTTAGATAGTACATGGAATGTTATTTCCCATTATCATCATGTTGAGTTAGAAGTGCCCCCAAGGATTTGTTAGTGGTAGATAGATATAGTAGAATTGACCATTTGAGTATAAATGGCAATAAATTAAGTGGATTGGTAATATATGCTTTGAGGTGTTGAAAATATTTATGGCATTCTTCATCAAACATAAATTTCACATCCTTCTTTAGTAAGTGTGTAAATAGATGGAATTTATTGGCTAATTATGAAATGAATCCCCTGATAAAATATATTTTGCCCTATAAACTATCGAGCTACTTCAAATTGCAAGGTGACAGCATCTTAGTAATAGTGTATACATTGGCAGGATCAACTTCAATGTTCTTATGAGATATAATGAATCCTAACAATTTTATTGAAGTGACACCAAAGACACATTTTTTAGGATTGAGTCTGACCTTGTAGTCAGTAAGCCTCTAAAATATCTTTCATAATATGACTATATAATCTTCACGGGTCTTTGATTTACCCAGTATGTCATCAACATAGTCTTAAATAATTTCATGAATCATATCATGAAATATGATGGTCTTGGCTCTTTAGTATGTGGCCCTAGAATTATTGAGACCAAATGTCATGTAATAGAAAAATGTTTCCCGTGGAGTGGTGAATGTTGTCTTATGTTCATCTTTTGGTGAAATTTAGATCTAGTTGTATCCTTCAAATACATCCATCAGTGAAATAATTTCATACCCCAATATGGAATCAAATATCTTGTCAATATTTATCAGAGGAAATTCATCCTTGGGGTAGGGATTGTTTATATCCCTAAAGTCAATGTAGATTATATTTCCTTATAGCCTTTTATTAATTGGCACAAGATACTAAATCCTTTTTGAATAGTCTACTAGTCAAATACATCTCGCTTCTAATATTTTTTCCAATTCTTTATTTACTAATATAACATTGTGAAGATACATATTTCATATTTTATGTTCATAGGTTTAGCATTAGGGTGTAGAAAAAGGTGGTGTACAACCAAGGAAATGTACAAACCTAGCATGTCAGAATAGGCCCAAGCAAATATGCCAATAAACTACCTCAAAAGGGATGTAAATATTTCATGTTCCTTTTCAATGAGGGATGCACCTAGTTTGATCCATTTGGGGTCATATGGAGTCCTGATGTCCTCTTTAGTGTCTTCTACAAGTAGATTTGAACCATCATCCAAAATAATTTTTTGTGATTTGAATTGGTTTATAACTACAAAGTCCTCTATTTGGATTGGTTCACCTAAACAAGATGAATCTAAATCTCCCAATGGTAGGGATTTCCATATTACAACCACTATTGGGAACTCTTGAATAATTTGGTCAAAGGCATGTTGTTCTTCAAAATTGATCTCAAACCCAAAATAACGTTTATAATTTGTAGTATCTTGAGCTTCATTGGGGGAAAGGTGAACACCCCCATCTAATGGCACCTGAAGTAGGTTTTCACTAGAAGAATGGACTTTCTATTTAATTTTATCCTAGTATAAAATCACCTCAAAATGTTTTTAATTTTGGGACCTCAATGCTTTTCTAAATTGTTTGTGGCTAAGGGTGTTCACCCATTCTCCAAAATATGTTGTAGGATCTAATTTAATATAAAATACTTATATGTGGTATCCTTATGGAATGTTGTCCCTCAAGCTTAGAAAATCACAATAGGTCTCATCATTCTCAAACTCTTCAACATGCAATGTGGATTCTTGTTGGTCATAGGATATAGGTTGAGGGTAATATAGAGGAAGTGGATTATTGTGGACAAATAGGGTAATGGTACAAATGGCATGCAAGTCAAACAAGTTAGTATTTCAAAGGTCTTCATAAATGTTTTGATTAGACTATTCTTCATTTCCATCATCATCATCAATATTCTTTGGCATTGGAACACCGATAAGGTATGTGGGGTCACACTTAGGCAATTTAAATACAAGACCATAGGTTCCTATGTACCATGTTATATAAATTGGCTTGAGAGTACCATGATAATTTATCCCAAGGCCTCCTCCTCCATAGGAGTGATTTTCCATGATCCTATTAAAAATGGGGTATTTATCATTTTTATAACAATCAACTCATTTTTCATTGTAAAACCATGATTCATCATTGGCAAGTGGGTTTTATTCTTGGCTAATGATTGATGTGAAAATGATAGGAGTTGGACTATTGAGTTTTGCTTTTCCTTTATATTTCCATTCCATGTAAGGTGTCTTGGATTAAGGTCTTCCATATGAGTCGGGGTTATATGGAATCTTGGCAATGTAGAATGTCTCATGGGTCAAATATTAAATTGGCAAGTTGTTTTGATGATGAGGATAAATAGAAATATTGATTTTTCTATATTTATAATATGTGCATTCTATGTAAACTCATTCTAAGAATAAGATTAGTTGATAAATTTCTCTTAATTAACTATTGTAATGTGATGTGAATTTGATGGGATAAGATGTGATAATAGAAGAATTTGGTTAATTAATTGAATGGTCGTTTACAAAAAAAGAACTAATTTTGGATACTTTTTAGCAAATTGAATTATCTTATGTAGTACTTTACCTCAATTCATAATTTACTAATGTGTCATATAATGTATACATCAAAATTTAGGGGGAATTGATTTTATTTAACACATTCTAGATAAAATTGTGTTTGATTACAAGAAATCAGTTTGATGTCCATTGAGACACGTAAGTAGGAAAAAAAGGAGTGTATACATTTAATAAGTGAATATTAAATATCTTATTACTATACTTATATGTGTTGATTGCTCTTTTTTAATGAATTAGAAGTTTATAAAAAATTAAAAAATAACATGTCCAATTTATACTTTCCATGATATATTATTTTTAAAACTATAGATTACTAAAATTTATTCATATTTTGTTAGTCCTTATATTATTGCACCATATTACTTGATATTTAAGTTAATTCTATAATTTTATTTATTTTTTGAATTAAATCTTAAAAAGTGTTTTTTGAGTGAAATTTTTACTAAAAGGAAACACAAACCTTTTTTAATAACCTAATCTTTCCTCTATTTTGAAATTTCTAATCAAATATGTTACTTATCATGTCACTTAATTATAAAAACTCATCTTTAGGTGATGTTTTTATACTTTCATGAACATCCCTAGATGGTATGTAGCTCACATGATGCTATTCTATCACAAGTACATGGGAGAGTCACACCCTAATCTCATGGCTTGGATAAAATTACTATCATTCTTAAAATGAGAGGGTGAAATTACATTTGCTTACTAGGTGTGTATTTTACCTAAAATTAAATTTGATGGAATACTAAGATTCTAATTAGATATAACTAATGGAAAATTATTTAGGATATAAATTTTTTTAAATCAAGCATAAAATATTGTTTTTAAAATCATATTTTTGTTAAAATCAAGGTTGACATGTACAAGGACAATTGGAAAGTGATAAATAAAAACTTATCTTATTTATCACACTTCCCTAATATTTTGTATGTTGACTTATTTACTAAGAACTATATTTTATGAATATAATTTAACCATTGTAGAACTTGAAAATTATTTTCAGCTATGCAAAGTATCAATAGGCTCTAAATATGTTTGACAATCAATTTTGTCCCTATTGGTCAATTTTTTCATTTGGAAATTAGACCCTAAAATTGTTTAAGATATGTAAGTGATTTAAAAATTTATTTTCACAATTTTATAATATATTTTTATCATGAACATACACCTATAATATGAACATCTACTTTCATGCACAAACACATAAATCATAGAATGCGGGGAGGGTGAATAGTGTAATATAATTTAGTTGGATTGACCTTGGTCAATCTCCATTGAAATGCCAGGAGTTGCAATACATTGCTAATTATTTGAATATGGATAAAACTCAAATGTCATTCTGCCAACTATGTATGTGTTGAAAATGGTGATTATGCATATGTAGTTTCTTCTTTTCCTTGTTTACCCTTCGTACAATCATTCAAATGTAATACTTTACCCCCTCCAATCTATAATTTTTTGATACTATAAATGTTGGATGAAATGCTAAATCATAATGCAAACTATTATAACCAAATCTTTCACCCTAGGAGAATGTGGTTTAGACGTCGCTAAATTTGGCTAACATGGAATTACCCTTAGACCCATGGGTTTTATAAAAAATAGATAAACCTATACATTATGGGATATCTCCCTGAATGTATATTTTAGGCTCACACACTACAATAAAATAATAACTATTAGGGATGAAAATATAAGAAGGAAACATAAAATAAAGTTATACTAATGAAGGTGATACACCAAAGATAACTCCACAATCATACTTGGATATGCACTATGAAAGAAGGCTGCTAAAAATAAACTCAACTTAGTGTTCTTCTAGCATAAGTGTTTCTACAAGGAGGTAGATTGTCATGCATATCCAAAGGTGGGTGAAAAACAGGTATGATATTAGACACTAATAATCTCTCTTACACTTCAAATATAGCTTAAAAATAGTTACAATTCATGAGACCTGTTAGAAAAAATACTACTACCCACATGATGCATACAAGATTAGAATGGAATTACAAAGAAGACATTCATAACTTGTCATCCAAATACACTATGACAAAAATATATATCAGAACCAATATGGTTTCACCATACAAATTGTGTATTATTTACAATACAAAAAAGGCTTCAACATACAGAATAGAGGAGAAGAGAGAGAAGAAGTGAGGTTGGATAGTCATAATTCCATGTGTAAAGGATTAGAATTTGGTTAAAATGTAATAAATGAGAGTTAGTAAAAATGTCATGAGGTCCTCTTAGAAAACTATCTATCTGAAGCACATCTTTCTCCTAAAGTTGTCATAGAGATCTTCATGTCCTTCTTAAAACTACCTTCTTAATGATGGATTCACTTATCTTCCTTGAAACTCCTTAGAAGTATTTGACACATATGTACTAACATGAAAATAGGGAAACCTGATTGTGATAGTCACCATATACTCCTCAATTGGAAGCCTTCTCTTTATCAATTATTACTCACTCTCTTGTAATCACTCATTAGCCCTTTAGGCCTAAATCTTCACACTTTTCACTATGGTTACTTGAGTTTGTTCAAAAATATTCATTGATTGGATTTAAGGCACCTATTAAATACCTTGATGTCCTTTATTATATCATATAAGCCTCAAGAAGATTCAAAACAACACTTATCATCTTCAATTTAAGAAGTCACCTTACTTCTCACTATCATAATTAGATTATTAGATGGGTTTTCATGAATAAATAATGTGAGACTTAAGTTTTATGAGTTTAAATACATCTCCACACACCCTAAATAATAACCTTCACCTATCAATTCCCTTTTATACCTATAAAACACCTTAATTCCTACAAAAAACATATAATTAGACATGTTTGTACAAAAAAAAACTAATTAGTTATGATCCTACCTAAATTAAAAATAGGTTAAAGTCAATTTATAGGTCAATTCACACCTTCTAGCTGCATTTCCATTCATATATTATTCATCAAGTTCATAAACTGGTTTTAGGAGAGTTTTAGGTCATTTAGGTTCTTAATGATGATTCATAAAAGTTAGACACTTAACTATTGAACCAATTTCACAAATTTTGATTTTAATACCTCCCTAAGTTATACATAAATAATTTAGGTACCATGCACACTAATCATACAAATATGAGTAAAATAATTTGGCTTCTTGAGTTCCTGCTTGCAAACTTGATAGCCATGAGATATATTTTGGTCAAAAATGGGCAATTCTAGTTGCTTAATACAAAAATATACTTATTATCAGTCCTAAAATCTACCATGAATTTTATCATGTCTTATAAATTTCATATTGTCATATGAATGAATTTAGGCACTTTGAGGGTTTATGCATAGTTTTAGGCCTACTAGGCCTAGATTGTGTATTTGTGTATATGACCACTTCTAAATGTTTCAAATGGATTTATGACCTCATAAACACTCATTTACATCCAGTTAAACTATACACTTCATCTAAAAACCATTAAATATCTTTTATTCATCACTTTACCATTCATGCATACTAGGTTTATAGACAACACTCACTATGAAGTGCCTCATGTCAGTGACAAAAAAAAGGACACTTCCCCTATTCACTTGACCTAAAGGAAAATGTGGAGGGATTTTTTAATTCATGAGTACCCTATGTTTCATGTTTCATAACTATATCATGCATCTAGGCCTTCAAACATCAAATTATCTAAAGACTAGCTTTTATGTTTGTGAGGATTGTATGCATGATTTGTACTCACTGAGTATGAGATTCATGCTCAATTTTCTCACCTTTATCTATTTTTACATACCTATTACATATAATTAAATCTGTTATAATCATCATGAAAGTGTTTTATAATGGTTACCTTATAACTCTGCCAACCTTCCAAGCTGTATTCTTTATGAGCTTAGACTAGTCTGTAGTATGGACAAAACTATAAGTGTTCATTTAAGAGTATGAGAGATTCCTATAGGTGGTGGTACTTTGATTGAAAAATATATTTACACTAAATATATTATTCTTTAGGTCATTATGTCCATTTCATATCTAAATATATTCAACTTCATTTTGATCATAAAACTATTCCTTATTATCAATGAATTAGGAGTTGTTTGTAAGTTGTATTATTCATTTAGGCCAAATGGCACTGTAAATCACTGAGTATCTTCAACAGAAACTTTAATGATTTTTAATATATTCAACCATCCTCATGCATTAACCTAAAAACTGCTTCTTGTGCTTAGATATGATCTCTAGGCCTAGACTATAAGGATGATACCATCAAACTTACACATACCTCCTAGACATTCACCACAAGATGCTATTATGTATTAGATAGGAAACCTTTTCCAAGAAGTTAAGGTAAGTCATACCTTTTGAAAATTTAAAACTTGTAGCTATATATGTTACTTGAATTGGTCTTTGATTTGATTGACTATGTTTAAGGCTTCTAGACCTTCCATCCAATCTTGAAAACTTGTCAAAGGGTTTGGCTTAGAGTCCAACTCTCTTATCAACCAATTGTCAAGAACTCCTACATAATACTATAGGTGATTATTTTAGGACTACTTTATTGTGCTTGTGTCTTAGACCTTTCACTCTATCAATGATCCTCTTAACACTAAACCTTCAATGGATAAACTAATCATCATGCTCTCAGGGGTTGAAAGGAACATATTAGCTTTGACTTAAACCCATTCATAAGAGGATGAAACTCTACCATCACCAAAATAGTATTCTATATAATTCATTGAAATTCAATTATAGCATAAGAGAGTGATATTTACCATTTGTCCATGTTCACATACACCATTTCGTTCTCACATATCAATGAAAATAGTGGAGAAAACTAAGGTGTTAGGAATGTTCTAGTAGCTTGGAGGTGATAATAATATTATTTATTTTTATTACAACACATAACACCATTTTTGGAACTATGAACATGAAATGGGACTACAAAGGGATGTCTAACATCCACAAATTTAATTCACCTCAACCCTATTTACCCTATCCATACTGAAGGAAAACTGTTGACATTTTTTGACCTATTCATTGGAGTGATCAGAGAGAGAAAAAAGTATTTGGTATTTTTGAAATTTTTGATGCCTCCTGAGATTATAAACTACCTATAGGCATGACATAGTATCTTATTGAAGCCTCACACATTCTAGGTGAATCATTTCAGTCTATAGAACTATATGAAACTCCCTTTTTTAGTGATCTTCTTATTTATATGTTGAACCTACCACTTTTAATTTAAAAAACTACCAAATGACATTATCTAACATGAAATATGTTAGATATAATATTGACATACTTTTCCTTTGATGAGAAACTGTAAAACCTCCCTTAGAATGATCAAATGGTGGCAAAAGTGTTTTGAAGACAAATGACAAACATGACAAAGGTTTAAAATATATTATGTGACCCTAAAACTATGTCTTAAGCTCATTTATGACCTTGGTGGACATTTAAAATGTAAAGGACTTTATTAAAGTTTTAATACATAGATAGGGTTAACTTAATTTGATTTAAGGGTAAAATTAGTTAACATTTTGGTGACTTCTTGGGGGTAGCTTAACTGATATGTTAAAAACCAGTTGTGTTCTCCTATCCTTTGGAAATGGAGTCGCCAATATAATACCAATGAAATATATATTCCTCTAAACTAACACCAAACACAACATGAAATAAACACACAAGATAAGAAACCAAAACACACACTTGTGATCTCATGAATACTTAGGGAAAACACATAACAACTCAAGAAAACTAAACTATGTACAGACTAACCTGAAGCAACTTTTCTCCTCCTAGATCAAAATTTAAATTTGTACCATATCTTTCTCCATGAGATTAAGGAGTGTCTAAAGCATGTTGCCTTTTGATATTTGGTTTTCATGTTCTCAACACCTTCATGTTTGACACTCTCATTAGCATGATTTTCAATTCAACCATAATAGCTCCAAACATATCACCTATTAAGGTGAACTCTTCTTGCACTTCAACAACCCTCTCATGATATTATTTAATGACAAATTGACTCAAATATGCTTCATCTAAGCATGTTTCTTTTACCTTCATGTTAATTTCAAAGAGATCAAAATTCTTACCAGTTACAAGTTCATCAAGCTCTCTAATGAGATTTGCATAGTCAAGCCAATATTCATCATTATCCTCCATGAGGATATCTTGAAATATATTCTTGTGCACTTAGCTTTCAACATTTCAAAGGTCCTCAAGTTCTTGGAGAAGTTCAATATTCTATTATCAATCACCTTTGCCTTCTTTCTTTTTAAGAACTAAAATATTTTCAAACACATCTTCTTGACCATGTTCATGAATGACATAGTCATTATAGATTTTTACATAATTCATTTTAAAATATTTGTAATGTTCTTCAAGACTTTTTTGTTCAATATAAACCTTACATTTTTCGTCAACACTCTCATTTTGCTCTCCTAAAAGTACTATATTCTGAAGACCTTCATATTCCTTGAACATGTAAAAATAGGTCTACCACATGTATTTGACATCTCTTTGAACCTAATAATTAAACTCAAAAAACTTAGATGATGTGATGTTCATCTTTAAAGATTCCTCTTTTATTCTTTCATCAATCTCTTTTTGAAGAGATACAACTTGATATAGTTATTCTCTTTCTTCACTCAATAAGGTTGACTTGTGTTTGTATTCACCAAGGGTAGTCCTTATAGTGAACTCTTCATCATAGACAATTGAATCATATCCTTCACCAATTTTAAATTTATCTTGATCTTCTTTGCTTGTCTCCCATAGGATGGGTGTTCCTTTAATAATGATGAGGTGGGAGGGTGGTGGATAAGTTCATGGTTTGGATAGGGAGAATGAGGTATGATGGAGGGATAATGAAAGCTCATGGGGATGGAAGGAAACACTTTAAATATTTTTGGAGAGAGAGAATGTTTTTTTAGGATATAGACATTTCATTTTCTTCAACAATCACCTCTCATTTCTCATATCCTACTTGAGGCTCTGCAACAACGACAAATTTATCTTCCACCTTCTCAACCAAATATTATTTTTCATGTTAAAAATATTCTTGGATAGACCTCTAAGATGTACAAGCTATATGTTCATGAGGAAAAGTTAATGGGGCTAAAACAAACACAATGTTTTGACATCAACTTCTTGGTCCTCACTCTCTTCATCTTTCTTTCCCCAAGACTTTACTACATGGTTTCAAGCTAGAACTTTGAGGCTATTATGATATTTTGGAGGCTTCTCTTGAGGTTGGTGAATGGTTTCATGAGGATAAGGATTAATAGAAAACTAATTTGGAACATGAGAAGACTCTTGGGGATAGAAGAGAGAGACTTGTTCTTCAATCAAATTTTCACCTTCTTCATAACCTTTTTGAGGCCCTTCAATAGCTACAAGTTTATCTTTAACTTCTTGGTTTTACCACCTTTCTAATCTATCTACCTACCATTTGATATAAAGTATCATTTAATTTGAATCTTCATTGATGAAATATTTAGCTTCTTCCTCAAACAACCTCCACTTATTAATAAGTAATTGAACCAACTTTATCAACCTTTATATGATATGGATAGAGATCAAATCAAGATCATTATCCCATTTTTTCATCACCCTTACTGATTTTAGTATATTTAACATGAGTACAAACAAGGATTTAGATCAAGGTGGAATTAAATTAGGAGAAGGAGAGGATTGTGGATTTTTGTGAACACCAAATTGTTGAGTTAGTTACCTTTGGTATTGACCTTAGAAAGGTTTTCTAGAAATTTGAAGAAGACTACCTTCAAGAAGCTACATATGAAGAGATTTGACTTATTTTTCAAGAGTCTTAATCACATCTTCTTGATATAATTATTGATGGGATTATTCATAAGGATTATCAATAACATCATGTTCATATGGATAAGGAATGGCTAACCAAAGGGTTGATCACAACTTTTATAGGGTTGTTAAAGAACATAGTATGTGTCATAACAAGGTTAATAATGAGTGTGTAGTAAGTAATCTCAACATATCCATCCATATAAACTTCATTAGTTGAATGAAACAAAATAATTGATTAAAATATTTTACAATAAGTATTTGGGCTTCTTCTAATGAGCTGATTGCATTTAGAGTTTCCATTTATGTTTTCTTGAATACTTCTACAAGTTGATAGCAGGAAGAACACACGAAGAATCCTTCAACTCTTTTGAAACTTAGTCATAATGGGTGTGCCAAAATTATTATAGCCAAATATTTCACCCTATGAGAAAGTGGTTCAAACATCCCCAAATATAGATAACATTGGATTACCCATAGACATGTGGGTTATATATAATAGGGGTAAGGCTTTAGATTTTTGGCTAGCTCCCTTGATCTATCTTTCAGGCTCACACACTACATTAGAATAATCACTATTGGGGGTGAAAAGGGAATAATAAAAAATAAAATAAAACTATAATAATGAGGTGATACACAAAATATAACTCCACAAACATACTTTTATTTGCACTAAGAAATGAAATTGCTAAAACTGATCTCAACTCAATCTTCTTCTAGCATAAGTGTTTCTACATGGAGGTAAATTTCAATGAATATATAAAAGTGGTTAAAATAAAATATTATAATAGACATTTAAAATATCTATCACACTTAAAATATACCTTATCAAATAATTAAACTTCATGAGACTTGTTTTAGAAGAAATTATACTACTCGCATAATACATACAATAGTAGAGTGGAAAGAAGGAGAAGAAATTCATCAATTGTCATCTAAATACGCTGCTTGAAATAATTATAAAATAAGCTAAGATATTAAGCCATCCTAATAAAAAAAATATTTGAAGGAAAAAAATATGTTAAAACTAGTAGGGCTTTTCCATACAAATTGTAGATTGTTTAAAATGCCAAAAAGGCTTCAATATATAGAGCATAGGAGAAGAGAGAGAGGAAGTGAAGTTAGATAGTCACAATGCCATGTGTATAGTCTTATATTATAGTTAAAAAGAAAGAATATAGATTTAATGAATATGTCATAAGGTCCTCTTAGTCAAGTGTCCAGCTGAAGCACATCATTCTCTTGAAGTTGGAGTAGATATCTTTATGTCCTTGAAACTACCTTCTTAATGATGAGTTCACCTAACCGCCTTGAATCACCTTAGAAGTATTATACACATATGTGTGGACATGATAATATTGAGTTATTATTGTTATGATCATCATATACCCCTAAAATTTTATCTTTCTCTTTACCAATTTTTACTCACTCTCTTACAGTCACTCATTAGCTATTTAGGCTAAAATTTTCACACTTGTCACTATGGTGACTTGAAATTATTCAATAAGGTTTATTATAGGCATGTAAAAAGCGTTTTAAATACCTATTTATCCTTTATTATATAGTATAACCCTCAAATATATTCAAAACAACACTTATCATCTTCAATTTAGGTAGTCACATTACTTCTCATTGTCTTATTCAAGACTGCCTACAACAACTTGATTAGTAGAGGGGTTTTCATGCATCACTGAGCCAAGAATTGAGTTTGAGGAGTTGAAACAAATATATACACACCTTAAAAAATATTATTAACCTATCAATTCCCTTATGTACCATTAAAAAACCTCAAATCATGTGAAAACATAGAATTAGACATGTTCGTATAAGTGACAGTACAAAATAATTGAGTGGTGAAGAGCCTGATAGAGTGAAAAAAAGGTTCATGTTAGTTTATAGGTAAATTGACTGATTTTTTATGCCTTTCCATTCATATATTTTTCATTGGGTTCATATAAGGGTTTTAGGTCATTAGGTTCTTAGTGATGATTCATAAAAGCTAGATGGTTAACCCTTGAATCAATTTCACAAATTTTGAGTTCAAGACCTCCCTAAAATATATCTAACTTATTTATCCACCATGAACACTCTATATATAAATATTCACAAAATAAATTGTCTTCTCAAGTTCATGCTTGCATCATGGATAGCCCTGTGACAGATTTAGGCAAAAAATGGCCAATTTGAGTTGTTCCTTACAAACTAATGGTTCTTATTGTTCCTCCAATCTCCATTTAAATATATCACATGGATTGGAAAGGTCACATGGTCATATGAATTAACATAGGAACTTTGAGGGTTTATGCCTATTTCTAGGCATAATAGTCCTAGAGTGTGTATTTGTGCATATGACTACATCTTAATGTTTTCAATGGTTATAGGAGCTCTTAAATACTTGTTTGTGTCCAATGAAACTCTACACATCATCTATAAACTACTATATACTATGTCATTCATTAATTTGTTATGATCCTACCTTTGTATACTCTGTTCTACTATTAAAATATTGTTATTATTATTGTTAAACTAATTATTGGTTGTTACTTCAGTTGGACTATATGTTGGTGCTTGTTCCAATAGAATTGGCCTACATATTTAAATATGAACTTAATAATTTCATGAAATAATTAACACAACTAACATTATTATAAATCTATAAATATTTATCAATTTTTTATATGGCATCAATGATGTCATTTTTTGTGGTAGCAGGAACTATCCATGATCTAGGAAGATGTTGAGAGCTATACACCTAGTTCTAAAGGAATTTTGAGCAGTCAAACAAGTTTGATAAGTATACTTTTTATGATTTCTATCCTTCAGACATCTTGATTAGTCATTTATTATGTCATTATTTTGACATTATTACTTCTTGTATTTTTAATTTACTATTATACTTTTACCTTTTTGTCACAAGTCGTTACTTACCATTATTGTTGTGACCATAATATTTTATCTCACCTTCATGATTAAATCCAACCTGTACTTCTATGCAAACTTTCATTCACCACTCCACACCTATATGAATGTTAATTTCCTAATCATATGCATTACGTACGATCTACCTAGATCTACCGTTGACCCCCTTGACTAACCCTTAGACTATATAAAAACCTTATAGGCTAAGGAGGTGGATTGAATGTTTCATGTCTTGGTTATATTTGAAGTGGCATTGAAATTAACTTTTAAACATGGTTGAATTGAATTATATATATATATATATATATATATATATATATATATATATATATATATATATATTTAAAATTAACTTAAGATAATGACTTATTATGGTCTATGATTTGTTATAATTTATTATGGTTGATGGAATACACAACAAGGGTTACGTTGCTAATATACTTTAATAGCATTAATTATACGGTTTAGTCACTAACCTTAATTTATATTGGTTGGTAGTTGGGTTGGTGGATCGAGCTTTCTAGATAAACCAATTAATGACCTTTAGGGTAAATTTGGTGGGGGATTTGCATTGGGGGGTAGAGGATAATTTATCTCTTCTCACAGTCAATGTAGATATTGAATGGGTATGGGGAAAATGGATGGATGGAATAGGGAGTTAGATGGTGGAGGGAAGAGTTGATGGGGTTAGGAAGATAGAAGAAAAAAAGGAAGAATAGTGGGATTTTAACTAGTTTTTAAGTTAACTGTGATGGATTTTTTGACACATAGCTTACTTTCAAAGATTAGGGGTTTCAATTTTTATATTATTATATTTAGAGTTTTTCTCTCTACAATTATAGGTAAGTTATATTTTGCCTCGTTATTTATTTTACTCTGTAAAATTAGAAAAAAATAAATAAAATTATGCATATACAACCAAAAGTCTTAGGACTTCTAGATGCATACATAGACCCTCAAGGATTATATATATTGAAGTTAGCATTTCCATATAAAATTTTAAATTGATATATATTTATACATGGTTATTTTACTATTTCAAATCCATTAATTTTTGTTAAATATTGAGTGTTTTTGACTCTATGTGCATGGAAGTATTTTCATTTATTAACAATTTAATACCTCGTAGGGTTTACCTATTTGTGTTAAACTATGGTTGGTGGTTTCTTTGGATTGTTGGGAACATATATCATTTAACCTATTTGTAAATGTTGTGTGATTATTTTTATGTAAATATAGGTTATTATGTCAACTCGGTTAGTTGAACCCACCTATATATATTATCATTGTATGGAATGATGGAAATAACTACTGTTAGAGTGTTTGGGTTTTATAATAACGTGTTATGTTACCTTTTGTCAGCATTTGGATTTCAAATGGTGACTATGTTTTCATTATACATTATGATTCAAGTGCGTGTTATACACAAATTTTAGAGTGTGACTATGTTTCATCTAGTCGAAATGATAGTTAGTTGGGTCTTGACTGGGTTATATGATGACTAAGCATTCACTTTGCTTTTAATATAATCATGCTTATTATATTCATGTAAGTGTTATTAGAATCCATTTTGGAATATATTTCATGTTGACATGTGAATTTTTTTAAATTTATTATAGGATTCATAGTCATAATCAATAATTTGTAAAATAACGGTATTATCCACTTGTGTTATATACCCACGTTGCATTATCTTGATATATATTTTATTGTTGCATCTCTGACTATGTGGAATATATGCATGACATTAATCTCTCTCTCTCTCTCTCTCTCTCTCTCTCTCTCTCTCTCTCTCTCTCTCTCTCTCTCTCTCTCTCTCTCTCTCTCTCTCTCTCTCTCTCTCTCTCTCTCTCTCTCTCTCTCTGTGTGTGTGTGTGTGTGTGTGTGTGTGTGTGTGTGTGTGTGTGTGTGTGTGTGTGTGTGTGTGTGTGTGTGTGTGTGTGTGTGTGTGTGTGTGTGTGTTGATTGTGTATATATAAATATCATGGATTCAAAGTTAAATTTCAAGTTGGGTTTTATTATTAGAAACTATGTTTGATCCTTATGTATTCATTTTTGAATGATTGGGTTTTATGACTGTGTCTTGTATTGAAGCTCTTAAATATGTGTTTTTTTCATGGTCTTAAACTTTGATGGGATTTATTTTGTAACTTTCATAGGTTCCATATCATTGTGTTTTGTTATATTTTTTTGTTAATTTAGAATTTGACTATGGTTAATGTTTAATGTGATTATTTAATATATGAGTTGAATAATTTTTTAGAATTAAACTTTGATTGTGTTTAAATAGTTGGCCCTTTTTATTTTAAAGGCATGTTTATGTTTGTTATTGTTGTGTGATTGAATCTTATGCAAGACTTATGGAATCACCTCTATTAGGATGGTATGAATATGTATGATTTTATTTTACCTAGGTCTGAATGGGTTTTAAAATGTCTGAAGGAGATTTTTTATGATTGTATGAAATATTTGGGTGTGCGTTGAGTTTATAGACATTAGAATGATATATTCTAATATAAATTATTATTTCAATTTGAATAAAATAAATGATTTATTCAGATGTTTATATGGCTCATTTATTAGTTACACACACACACACACACACACACACACACACACACACACACACACACACACACACACACACACACACACACACACACACACACACACACACACACACACACACACACACACATTGGTAGTTAGGATGGTAAAGGTTGACTATAAATTAGAAAAGATCCCAGGTTGTTAACTCAACGACTATATAATGGATTAATTTTAATCCATTCTATATCATTCAATAGTCATAATTATCCATCCCTAGTTTTGATCTATATTTTATATCGATTAATTATTCATGCCTTACCTTAGAATGGTATAGTTGTCTTTCTATATTCTTTTATTATCAAGATGTCTTTTAGTTAGAAATATGATTACTCAAATATTTTTTTCATATTCCTGGTTATCACAACCACCATCTTATTGATGGTTTGGGTGGTGAGAGCAACTAATGGTTAGGCTTATAGGGCTGGTTGGGAAGGCTTGTTCAATTCATGCACTTCATACTCCATGTTTTGGTGATATCGTATATATGTGAGGTAAGCCAATAATAATTTAATTATGTAATTATATTTATTTAATTAGTCTATTTTAGTATTGATACTTAGATTATATGGTATGTATTTTGATTATTATGGAATATTTATGTTAATGCTCACTTGTGTTAATAATGGCATGCAAACTTTAAATAAAAGTTGAATAATGCTTGAAGGGTAAGATGGACAAATGAATATATGTTGGAGAAGGTAATGTACTTTAGATATATTAAATTATTCATCATTTAATTTAACTCTCTTTATGTTGAGGAAGCAATATGTTAATATTATCAATTATTGAATTACTCTTTTAATACTCATTTATGATCAAGTTGGACTATTATAAAATCTTGTATGTGGTTAATCTATACAATCATTATAACATTGATTTCTTGATTTAAATAGATAACCTAGATATTTAAATTGATCTATGGATACTATCCAAAGTAAAATTTAATTAAATAATTATACAAGATTTCTTAACCATATATTATGTAAATTTGATTTGAATATTGGGATTCCTATTACAATGCTAGAATAATCTTGATTATAATTATATAGTCATTAACATATATACTATGTTGTTTGATTCATCAATACATAGTCTATATTTTTATAAAAAAAAAACTAAGTTAAATAGTTACCTTTGGTTTAACACATTATATATGATAAATCCAACTACATAGATGCATGTATATGGAACTCTTAGTCAAGTTTAGTTATGCATAAGCTATTCAAATTACAAGTTGCTACCACAAATAAAAGTAGACAAGAATAATTCTTTCTAACTCTCATTTTAGACGTTTATTATTTCATGAAAGGTATAGGTTGCATATATTAGCTTTAAAAATTATTACTTTCATTCTTACATTACATATGAAATGAATTGAAAGTTAATTTAACCCCTTTATTTAATCATACTGTTTTGTAAGCATCCATGATATTTTTTCATAAAATAATTATGTAATAAATTGAATTTGAAAGTTATTAAATCAATTAATAAAAGATAATATCATCATTATGAATCAATATAAGAAAATAAGTAAGTTATATAGTGTTTCTACTCCATTTGATGCTGCATAATTATATAACTAAAACCTACACACTTTCTAATTTCTTCTACTTGGGATCTATGAGCTTTAACTTTCCCTTTCGATAGCTAAACTTACTTATTTTTCTACCCTTGGCTTGCCTAACAAAAAAAATTTAAGATTTCCTTAAATATAACATTTTATTTGGGCTACACTCAACTTGAAACTTGACTAGATTCTATTTGTTTATGATTGTTTTATATTATGTTGTTGTGACTCACTTATTGCTTTCTTCTAGTTTATTTAAATATGAACTTATATTATGAAATGTGATGGTGTGCTAGGTATATACTTAATTATAAAATAATGGAATATTATATGAAAAAAATTGAATCCTTTTTTAGATAGTTATCTAAAAATGATTTTACTATTGAATGAATACATAGTTTTTCTCTCTTAAAATAATCAAATAATTAATGTCTAATTGATTAGATACCTTAGATGAATAATATATTAATATCTCTTGTTTCAAATGTCACATTGGATGTGCCAATATAATGGTTATATAAATTTTTTCTAGACTACCTACAAAATAATGATGTTGATCATAAGTATATCATTAATCATTATTCTAAATAATGGTATTCATGTTAGTAAATAAATAATGTATGATTTATTTAGACAATGGTGTGGTGACCTCAAATTCCATGAGGTGTTTATGACCTTGTCCAGTATCACCATGGAACCTTGAGTTTTAAAATTATTTTCTCTCTATGAAATAATATTTTCTACTGCATGAATGGTTATAAATTTGCATGTGATTAATTATTTTTTGATTGTTGATTAAATTTACTCATCTTAATTATGTTAAAATATAAGGTTAGTAACTTATACTTTTAACATAATATTATGTTAACCTAAATGATAACTTAGGATGTTAGATTTATCCTTCTAGCTAAACTAATCCTTAAACTTAACCGTCCTCCAATGTGACTAAAATATACTAAGGAGAGTGAGGTATTTACCTAATGTTAAGGACCTAAAAATAGTCCTATGTGGAAGTACGAGTACCATAGATAGCACTCACGTATTATCCATGTATGCATACACTGATACACCTCAAACTCCATAAGACATCTATGAAAATAACATGATTCCCCATAGCACCTTTTATATGTATGAATCTATAGCTAATTACCTCAATTCATCTCCTTCAGATCTAGTTAAGCATAGATGATTATGCTAAATGTTTATCTCTTTTGTTAGCAAGTGAGGTAATTGGGTTCATCACATATCCTAAACTTACTCTAGTATATGATTGTAAAAAAAAAGTTGGGGTTATTTCATATGGTATAAAAGTAGTTTTCTACTCTAGGGAACTTTAGAAATGAGTTATTTTATTCTAATTTTATAACCTATTGAGTTATCATTTATAATTCTTAGGATGGTTAGAACCCAATCAAGTGGAGGAAACATCCATGTGAACCCTTTCAATGTCAACCCAGCTAGGATTAGAGGTAGAGGATAAGGAAGGGGTCATCATGGATGTATCCCAATTTGTAACTAAGAAGAGATTTACATGAATAGTGGTGACAATAATACTAAGGTACCTAATGCTAAAGCAATCAGTTAGAATCTAATCAATAATCATGAGGAGATATTCAGTGGAATCTTGGTATCCCTTAGAAACTTGTAAGGAAATGTGATAACCAAGAACAAATATTGAAAAATATTGAAGTGATATCCCAAGAAGATGTAATTAGATTATAAATGGAGTAGGTAGAAGGACCTATGATTCAAAAACTACATTTGACCATAGTTGACCCAATCATCAAAGAGTTTAAGAACCTTCTACTGCTTATATTTTTAGGTAATGAATCAGGTGATGCAACTGATACATGGATGGTACAATTGTACAAATATTTCAACTTGTATAACATGGCATCGAATGTGAAAGCTAGGGTGGTAGCCTATTAGATAGTTGATCATGTAGCTTTCTGTTGGAATCACCTTTGTGCTATTGAAGGATATCAGACCTTGAACCTATCTTGTTTTTTTTTTTTTTGACTTAGTTTAGGAAAAGACACATGAATATAAAATATAAGGATAAAAATATCACCAACTTTTAGATTTTAAATCAAGAAAACATGTCTATTGTTGAGTTTGAAAATATGTTTCCAAATTTGATGCATCATATGAAATTAATGCATGATAAAGAAACCAAGATTAATAAGTTGAAACATGGGCTCAAGGAAATACTAATGCATGATGTTAGTATGATAAATCTAAGCACTTTGGATGTAGTAATTTATTCAACCTAAAGGGTTGAAGAAAAAAAGTCATGCCAAAGGCAAGACAAGAATTTAAGACAAGTAGACAATAGTATAAAGAAAAAAACCTTTATCTCATGAATAATAAGTTTTTAAAATTAGATCAAAACTATAGATTTTTAATAATCAATAAAAATTTCATCAAATTTTCTAATTAAAATAGAAATTTCAAGTCTTATAGATCCTCTAAATCTGGCTCGTATAAGAAGGAACAAAATCAAAGCAAGCAACGTAGACCTACTATGGGTGCCAATACTATTCAGGTGGCATGTTCTAAATATATTATTTATAAAAAATGTGGTGACAACCACAATAAAAAGGACCATAATAAATTGAAATTAGGACAAGTAGTGAATCACTAAATATATGTTGTTATTGATAATCATAATACTAATTTTCAAGCCACTCTAATTAAAACCAAAGGTACAATTAATGAATTTGAATTGACTATCTTGATTGATTCATGTGGAACCTATTGATTTATTTCTCTTTTTCTTGCAAGGCAATGTATAATTGAACACATCTTGATAAGAGAAGGTTGGGAGGTTAAGTTTGATACCCATAATAAAGTATTTATTTTTTAATGCTTGGAACAAGAAAAACTTGATATTGGTGTTTTTAATACCAAGATGAATCTTTTTCTCACACATTTATGGTCTTATGATCTCATCCCTAGGATGGATTGGTTTCATGAACATAAACCCATGCTTGATTGTGTGGGGAAAAGAGTGTAGTACATCAATGACCTTGGCCACATTATGGAACTGAAAATCATGTAAGGGTCTTCAAGATGTAAAATAATCTCAACCGTATTGTTGAAATAGGCTATTAGGAAATGATATAAGCTTTATGCAATCCAACTATAAGAGTCACCCAAGTAAAAGGAGTTAGTACACATATATTTTCCTTTTTATGATGGAGTTTATGGATGTCTTTCCTAAGAAACTGCTAGGTTTACCACCTATGTGAGAATTTGATTTATCCATTGATATAATGCCTAGATATACCCTTACTTCTAAAGCCCCCTCCTTCATGAATGTGGCTAACATACAAGACCTAAAAGTTTAGTTCAAAGAACTCTTACACAACATAAGCATTTAACCAAGTGTGTCCCCTTGGGGTACGTTGTTGATCTTTGTGAAGAAGAAGGATGGTCCATTGAGGTTTTACATTAGTTCTACTTACTAAATAAGGTAACAATAAAAAAATGTTATCTTTTGTCAAGGATTTATGACTTGTTTTAAAACATTAAGGGTGTTGTAGTCTTCTCAAAGATTAATTTGATATCATGTTACCATCATCTTAGAATCAAATAAAAGGAAATTTATAAAACAAATTTTAGAACTTGATATGAAAATTGCATGTTCATAGTAATGCCTTTTGGCCTAACCAATACACTTGCTGCCTTCTTAAATCTTATGAATAGTATATTTAGAGAACCTTTAGACAGGATTGTCTTGGTTTTTCTTGATGAAATTCTCATTTATTTTCAAAACAAAGTTGAGAATGATAAACATAATCATTTAGTCTTGCAAAGACTAAGACAACATAAGCTATATGGAAAACTCTATAAATGTGCATTTTATGAACCTAAAATTCATTATTTGGGACACATTATTTCTAAAAAGGGCATCGATGTTGATCTTGAAAAAATGAAATATATTCAAAATTATCCTAATCATACCAATGTGTATGAAGTCTAAAATTTTTATGGATTTGGATGGTTATTACCAGTGTTTTGTTGAAAACTTTTCTAGTGTGACTTATCCCATTACCTCTTTAAAATGCAAAGTCAATACATTTATGTGGACCTCTCAATGTGAGGAGGCATTCAACAAGATGAAAGTGATGCTTAAAACAACACCTATGCTTATTATTATATACCCAAATGATAACTTTGAGGTTTGGGATGATGCTTCTAAAGAAGGTTATGGATGCATCTTGACCCAAGATGAAAAAGTTGTGGCTTATGATACATAAAAATTGAAGGATCATGAAAATAAATATCTTACACATGACATGGATCTTGTTTCGATTATTCATACACTTAAATAATGGAAATATTTTCTATTGTAAAATCCTTTCAAGGTAAAATATGATCACTATAGCCTTGAGTATTTATTTTCTCAAAATGATATAAATGCACACTAGTGTAGGTGGCTAGAATTTTTGAGCAATTTTGACATGGACATATTATATGTCAAAGGCAAGGAGAATCATGTGGTTGATGAACTTAGTAGGTGTGCATACCTTGATTATTTTTCATTGTTACAAAAAAAATTTAGAAGTGTCATTTTATAACAATAGCTTGCTAATAAATTTTGCCATGATGTAGAGCAAGTTTGGCTGATGAATCTATAGTAAAATAATTTTTTAATTTTTTTGTTACAAAATATTCCATTATAGGGTATAATATCAAATTTTATGTACTTTATTTTGATGGCTTGATAAATTATGTTCTTAGTTAAGTGCATCAACCCCTTATTATGCTCATTCAGGGGTTACAAAGATAATACATGAGCTGAAAAGACTCTATTTTTAGCTTAAAATGAAGCATGATGTCACTAATTTTGTAATGAAATTCTTGAAATTCCAAAAAGTTAAAGCTAAGAATTTACATATAGAAGGTATGTTTTACCCTCATGATATTACAAGAGATAAGTGGATTGTAATCTCACTTGAATTTATCATGATGCTACAAAAATCTTCTAGGAAGCATGGTACAATCTTTGTGGTGATTGATAAGGTCACTAATGTCAGCCATTTCATTACTAAAACTTAACAGATGGTGCTTATATATTTTTATAATATTCATGAGGGAAGTGGTTATAGTTAATGGCATAATTGAAGTGATGATTTCAAATCATGACAATTTATTCACTTCAAGGTTTTGGCATACATTGACTTTAGTGTTTGGAACAAGGTTGAATTTCAGTTCTTCATATCATTTGAAAATGGATGGAAAAATGGAAAAGCTCAACCAAGTGGTTGAAGATATGTTGTGCATGTATGCTATGGATAAAAAAATTAAATGTTAATATTATCTTTATTTAGTTGAATTTGCATAGAATAATTCATACCATTCTTCAATAAAGATGGCTCCATTTGAAGCTCCATATGGACATAAATGTATAACTCCACTTGGTTAGGATAGCTTGGAAAATAGATATGTTCTTGGACCTCATTTTATACTAAAATATGATACCTATACGGAATTAGTAATATAGAATTTAAAAACATATTGAGATTGGCAAAAGAGATATGTTGATCAAAAGAGAACTCCACATGAATTTATCATAGGGGACAAATTTTTTTTGTATGTTAATCTACATATTTTTTTTTTAAATGTTGAGAAAGATTCCAAGTTAGGTCCATAATTTATTGGGACTTTCAATATTGTGGTAAAGATTAGTCTTGTTGTTTATCGGTTGGGTCTTCCTCCCCTATCAAATATTTAGGATGTATTTCATGTTTTTTACTAAGAAACTATATACTTGATCCATCTCATGTTTTGGATTGAAATCATTTACAGGTCATGAAAGAGGAAAAGATCAAGTTGGAACTAGTGAAAATCCTAGACTATCATAACAATAAGATATGAAATATATATAACAAGTTTTCATG